>ML179700.1:11513-60201 GCA_004369135.1 Dendrothele bispora CBS 962.96
AAACTCGCTCGAAAGATGCTCACAACTGGTCCAATGGCCTCTATTTATGAAGGGGAGTTTGAGCCTGGCTTGGATAAGGTTACGGATGAAGATATTGAAAATTGGTTGAGAGGAGTTGTACAGAGTTATACACATGAAGTTGGGACAATGGCCATGCTCCCACAAGGTCTAGGTGGAGTTGTTGATACAAAGTTGAGGATATATGGTCTAAAGAATGTTCGGGTTGCAGGTATGTGATTATATTGTTTGCTGTGGACGAAGAGGAGGAAGATTGAATGCTGTTGTACTACGTTGACATAAATACTGACTTGTGCTGAACAGATGCGTCAATCATACCATTCCCAATTAGTGCACATCTGGTAAGGACCTTCCTTTCATCACTTATTTAGCCAGATATAATTGAGAGAAAATTAGTCATCTAGTATTTACATGATAGGGGAAAAGGTAGATCGTGACTCAAATCCTTGAAAGTCTCGAGTAAAAAGGTGTTCTGATCCTTGACTTTACAGGCAGCCGATATCATCAGAAGTGTTTGATAATTGATTATGCGAACAATCATATCTACTGAGTACGGAATAACATGAGGATTGAATAGAAATGTTCTGAGCCATTATGTGACAGCCTTTGCCCTCCCAAAGATCATGTCAGGCCTAAGTATGAAGGTATCGGGCCGTCGCTCTCTGCGGTATGTATGTACGACGCCGAAATAGAATACAAATCGAAATTGCCCCACTCAGTCGGAGTTCGAAATGCACGTGGTGCCTGAGCCTCTTGTCAACCTAGTAATGGACCTCCTGTAGGCGTTCCACTCCTGGTTTGCTGCCTTTATGACTCAAAGTCCGACAGAGATATCTTGCTCATTGTTGTCGTTAAAACTCCACTCAATATATGTCATTGCGTCCCAAGGCATTCATCATTCTTGGTCTACCATCCCGACTAGGCACCTTTACAACTTTACAACAACTTCTTGGTCTTTGAAAGGCTTTCAAATGCAATACTGAGTGTGACGACTGACACCGGTCTTCTTTTAAACGTCTTTCGGGCTGTAGTCTAAGGAGCAAGCGTTGATATAAGCCGTCGAACCATGATAAGAGGGTTGTGTCACCACGTGCGTTTCGAACTCCGACCGAGTGGGGCGATTTCGGATTGTGTCTATCGATTTGAATTTTGCTGTAAAATGGATCTGATCACCTATGCAGCTTGATCCTTGAATAAGGACGAATTCTTCTTTCGGTCTGCCTCGTAATTTGGGCAAATAAGGGGAAGTTGGGTCAGGGTTAGACTCTTCGAACTCGGCATTCACACGTTACTCCCTAACATTGCAGTAAGTACTCGTTAACCTAGGTATGTCTAAGATAATATTAGGCTATCTCAGCGTGAAACAATTGTTCCCTCTTGTTGAGTGAAATAAAGATAAAGTTCATCTTTAGCATGTTCAACGTTTGAGTATGATGATTGGTCTTTGATTAATTATTATTATTATCATTAATAGACAAAAAATGAACAAAATGCTATCTTAGACGGTATAAGAGAATCAGGACTCGAGTGGACTGCAAGATAAGTGTCAATGATCTTCGAGAGTTGGGAAGATGACTGCTGAAATCCCTTGCCAGATATCACTCTTCTTATAGCTTTTGCAAGTATCAGCACGTAAGCATGTTCCAACATCCATACGATTCAGTTGGCCCTGAATACAGATTCCTGACTCGGTTTTCATTGATTTCCCCGTTGGTTGACAATCAAAGGGTTGATCAGTTAGGATCCTAGAAAATTTTTGTATGGTTATGTCTTTGTGTACAGCGTCGGGGAGATCTTTGCCAATTATGTGCATGTGATTCATCTGGAGATCTTTTCCAACTGGACTTGCAGATGTACATGTTGATTGAACGCTCCGCCCTCAGTACAGAATCGACTCACTTTCACGTGTTTTTCACTGAAATAAGTACCTTGATCGACGGCGCTATGAATCAGTGTGATATTGAGCACACGAATCGATCTGACGCTGGTTCAAACCATCAAAAGGGCTGGTTCCCGAGCCTAGCGCTTCGGCAACGATTCACGAGATAGGTGTTCTAGATCTACATCAATTCAGATGCAAAAGTCCATCCCCGCAAACGAAGCAAAGGGGAAATTCCCAGTGGGACGAAACCGGGGGACTTTCACTGAAAGCGGGAGCCGCTCGTATAAGTACTTTCATGAGCAACTACAAATCTCGCGCAAAGAAACTTTACATTATCTTGAGGAGGGAAAGATTTTGCCATAAAAGTACTAAGTTTTCTCCTTAGTATCCAGTTGACTCTGGCGTTCTACTTGGTCAATTTTGCATTACAACTACAAACGTGGATAAAGGGGAATCAGGCCTTGTACGTTGTATCTAGGAGTTTGTTGTTCTCCGTAGTAGAGCGAGTCAAGTGTCTGGAATCATTTATTTTTGTCCACACATCCAAGTTAACTAGTAAGTTTATTGAACACTTATTCCAATGCTGAAGTTCTGGATTACAGACTCACGCAATCTAGGGAGCCTCCGATTGCCAGAGTCAAGCTTGTTCAACAAGTATTCCCGTACATATGGATGTATACATGATACTTGGATACTTACCGTCATCCCGTCATCATCTGTCTCGTCAAGCTTGCTGGTAACTTGAAGTGGGTCGCCAGAATTCAAGATACAAAAAAAAAACAATTATCAAGTTGATTTGTGAGGAGTACCTTGTAGTGGTAAAAAAATATACGTTCTCAAATCAATGCTTATATTCCTTTAGGACATGACCAAGAATTGGCTAAGAACTCAGGAAAGGTGGATGTATCTTAGATTGTCGGTTGAAGTCATGAATGCTAAACCTGAATCAGTTCATCACTAGAAGTCGAAGACGGTACCGGTGTAGTCATTATCAGCTGATAGTAATACAGTGTTTTTCCCTATTGTACACCTCGACAAAATACGATATACGTACATTCTTTGCAATAAATCTGCCTATACAACTAGGAAGCCCTCTTCGTAGGTACTCCTCAAATCTCCCACCCCATACCCTTCTCTCCGATTCCTCCAATCCCTCCCGGCTTGCTGAATCCAGTACCCTAATTCTCGTTTACCACCCCATAGGAGATTCGAAGCTCATGACGCTGCTAGCAAGTAAATGTCATTGTTGTAGGGTAGAGAGGAAGAGGTTAAGGGTTGATGGGGATGGAGTGGAGGTTGGGGGTGCTGGATGATAAGGAGTTGAGGTGGAAAAGGAAAAAGGAGAGGAAGAAGCTCAACGACTACTGGGACCACCGAGAACTACTAGAGTCCCACTGATGCCATAACTTGTACTTGTGAATCCCATTCTCCCGGTAAGTGGTGTCGTTACTGTAAGAGAGGGGCCGGAAGATGAAGGCAAATACCCCAACCCAGGTCCGATACCGGAAGTGATCACCGCATAGTGTTCGTACCACGATTTGCACCCCTGTTGGGATAGTCCGTTACTTGTGTTGTTGTTACTACTGTGTGCGTTGTGTTGAGAATATGAGGCGTAATTTCGTTTTGGTCCGAATTGGGTGAACTCTTTGGAGTATATGATATGTTTGTTGATAGGGTATCTGTCTGTCGCGTTAGGAAGAAAAAAGTAGTCCGGTCATTGAGTATGGAAAAAGAAGTAAGAACGTTAAATCAGGACGCACCCAAGCACTAAACACCTCTGGAGGAACTCTCTGAAATATTGGATACGGAGGAAACTCTAATGTCGCTTCAGCGCTTTTGTTTATCAACTCGAAGTAAAAGAACTTCAACGGGGTGGGAAGATATGTGTTCTCTGATATCAAGGGTAACATTGTCTTTGGGATCAGTAACAGGTAAAGAGTGTCGATAAGGATCAACTACTTGCCTTATTCGCACATTGAGAGCCCCCATTGCCAAATAAACGCAATATTTCTCTACGGCCTCCGCTACAGGCCTCCGCTACATCTTTCACTACATTGAAGTCAACTTTTTGTGGATCGGGTTGGGGTAGGGGACGTATATATTAGAACATGAGGTCGAGGACGACGGAGGACTTGGATGAGTTGGAAAGAGGTTGTTCTACGGTTCCAGTCAGAGAGGCAGGCGTGGGCAGGTAGGGAGACACAGTAGCTGTAGCATTCGCAGCATCTGCAAACACTTGGGAGTATATTTCGAGATTACGCCTGTGAACCTTGAACAGGACATGATCGGAAAATTGAAGGGTTATGTCAGAGGTAGGGCGGTTGACTGATTTCGAGTCGAGTTAAGTGAGTAAAAGAGAGCGGATAAAAGAAAGAGGAGAGCGCTCACGGGATTTAAACACCCTCGTGCATACTCTACTAGAGTCACTTCCGGTGGGCATTGTGGAGAGAGAAAAGCAGACTCTTCCGTGCCGGGTCCAGGGTAGACGTTGATGACAAAACAGTCATCTGAACCACTCCATCGAGTTTCCGTACAGCGTCGGTTCTGCGAGGATAGAAGAGTTAAATCCATCTCGTGAGGGACTTGGCCCGAGGGGGCATTATTAGTAGCCACGGAGAAGGGGATATCAAATGCGGACCCTTTGGCTGCGGAAGGTCCGTGCGTAGATGACACGTGACGTAGGGAAGCTGGTCCATGGTCCATGAGTCATGACCGCAAACCTGGACTCGCTGGCAACTGCTGGCAAGCTCCTGCTGTTTTATAGTTCTTAGTTTAAGAGAAGGTCTGAGTGAAGACAAAGAAGTGATGGAAGAAGCGGTTGAGGGAAAGATGAAGGCAGTGGTAGAGGGGATCTCCCAAGTCCTCACTAGTTAGTTACTGCTTTTGCGACTGTGGAAGACGACATTGATCTGGGAACTGAAGCTCGAAGAAGCATACCCACTAGTACTAGATTTTAACCTGGCGTAAACAAGGAGACTAATCACTGATAGTCTGTGTGAAAAAACCAGTGGTCACTCATTAGCGCTCATTCATTATGTGCGAGATACTTGAATTTTGAACGGAGATTTTTGACAGCGTCCGAATTTAGGGTGTAGACTCGATTTCGTATTGGTCGATTGCTGTTAGAGATTAGTACTACTTACGTCATCTTCAATAACAAGAAGACCGTGAAACACTGATGTGAGTCTCACGTATGACGATCAGCACGATCAACGGTTAGGAGTAAACGTCGTCTGACGGTTCTTGGTCGCTGTGCACAATCCCATTTTCATCTCACCACTGCGTTCTTTCGGTTAACATCATCTCCACGGGTACTCTTGCGTTCTTTGCCAGAGTCCAACATTTCAGACAAATATCAGTGAGTTTTGTCCAGTGTCTTCATGCTACTTCACATACTATTCATTAGTTCTATGATGAATGTGCATCTTGTACATTTTCATCCTAGTTTCCGTTTCTCACTATGATACTTCCTGTCTTATCAATGGATGTGCGATGAATTCGGTAAGGAAATCTATAAGATGAACACCAATTTAGGTCTAAACGAGGATAGAAGAACAAAAGTACTAGTGAATCCCATTCAAGTTAGTTGGTTTTTTTCGAAAAGAAATCCGGGGGCCAACAGAAATAGTCGCTCAATGAGTCCGTGGTATACAGTAAAACCACATGTCACGCCTCGTCATCATATATGATGGAGACAATGGATTCTGAAATTAAGGTTTGGATGAAAGAGGATCTTTCCGCGCCGTCCAAACCTTAAATTCTTGACAGCATAAGTCACCCAGTCACATGCATTTGGATAAATTTTCAGGCTCTCGATCATCAACTGTCGACGCGCATTGACATCAAATCCGAATTACGTGGCCAACAATGAGCAACCCAGACTCCGCAACCGGTGATACAAATCAACCATTTGTTAGGTATTACCTCTTTCTACACTATTGATATGCCAATATAACCCATTTTATTCTGGAAACAGTATGCTAAACAATAGCCAGGGCAACACCATTGGGACAATAACTATAAATAATGCAAAAGGAGATCAATACATCTATGGTTCAGGTAAGGGAAATAAGTTGATCATTGCAGTTCCTCAGTATTTTGTTGACTTTGCTCCAGAATTTGATATCAAGAGGATTCGGGAATGGCTTGATGCTCCAGACTCATCTTCCAACTATGCCAATGCATGCGGTAAAAGAACAGAAGATACTGGAATGTGGCTGGTCAATGATGACAGATTTCAGCAGTGGAAAAGTGATGGAGGTATTCTCTGGTTACAAGGCCAAGGTTTGGTATATTTTGTCAATATATTCAGAACTAAAAACTAAAAAATTTTCAGCTGGATCAGGAAAGACATTTTTGTGGTTGGTACTTCTTGAATAATCTGGAAAACACTGTATTGATTCATTTGTTTAGCACAAATGTCATCACCTGCTTGGAGAAAGAACATCAAGAAGTGTTCTATCATTATTTTGACACACTTGACAGTAATAAAGAAAAGACCACATATAAAGGACTGGTTGCCAGTCTTTTGACTCAAATGGGAACAAACAGAAGTTTTAATCCAACAGCTCTCAGAACTTTGTTTGAAGCCAATGGGAGGGGTGACAGGAAAATCAGTGTTGACATCATGCAAAAGGAAGTAGTGGAGCTACTGAGGAACTTTTTAGGGGAGACATATATTGTCTTGGATGCAATGGATGAATGCTCAGAAGGGGATAGAGTAGGTGAATTTATTCAGGCTATGCTTAAGGTGGATCATGTGCACATCATGGTTTCATGTCGACATCCCATGTCCCAGTATTTTCCTGATAGTCAACTTGGTGAAGGTGTTGAGATCTCACTGGACAAGGAGGAAAAGATGGGAGATATTGAGAAGCATATAGTCAGAGTTGTAGGTCAGAGTGCAAGGCAATTCAAGGGAATGGAGGATCAGATTAAAGAAAGTTTAATGAATGGAGCTCATGGACAGTGAGTAAAATTGCATTGAATAGTGGAAAATAGTATACTGACATAACGATATAAACAAGGATTAGGTGGGTAGAATGTCAACTTGAGGTGTTGAAAAAAATTGGTACTCCAAGGGGCATTCGAGAAGCACTCAAACGGCTTCCAAAAACATTGGTGGACACTTACTATCAGGCTTTAGAAAGGATTGATGAAATCCACAGAGATGAGGCTAAATCTATTTTACAGTGGATTTTATTCTCATTTGAATCAGTGACTATTGAGATGGCTAGAGAAATCCTGGGTGTTGATGTGGAAGAGCAAAAATTTTATGAGGAAGATTGCACATATGACCTGGAATATACAATTGACAAAGTTGTGCCATCAACATTAGTGAAGGTTATTGATAGTTATTTGGGAAAAGAATTGCAATTGGCTCATCCATCTGTAAAAGAATTTCTTATGAGTCAAATTAGTTTTAAGTCAAATTTCTATATCAATGACCAGCTGGCACATGAGGTTTTAGCTCAATTCTGTGTAATTTATTGGATGAACTGTGGAAATGACAGTGAGAAGGAAATTTTTACAGAAAAGCACAAACTGAGTAGTTATGCCAAATATGCAGCAAGGAATTGGACTCGCCATGCAGCTTTGGTGGAGGAGCTCAAAGATTGGTCAACTTTTGTAAAGTTCCTTGACAGAGAGAGTGGACTATATATCCAGTGGCTACATCACTATGATGTAGAGGTAGGCTGGATACAGTGGAACCAGAGTAGATACATTCCAGATCCATTCTATATTGTGTGTCTAGAGGGCCTGACTACAGTTGCTGTGAAAATGCTGGAGAAAGGATCAGATGTGAATGCTAAAGGTAAACAATATGGAAACACTCTTCAAGCAGCTGCATATCGGGAGAATGGACAAATTGTGGAGCTTCTTCTGGAGAAAGGAGCAGATGTGAATGCTCAAGGTGGACAATATGGAAATGCTCTCCACGCAGCTGCATATAGGGGGAACGAAGAAATTGTGGACCTTCTTCTTGAGAAGGGAGCAGATGTGAATGCTCAAGGTGGACCATATGGAAATGCTCTTCAAGCAGCTGCATTTAGAAGGAATCAAACTGTGGAGCTTCTTCTGGAGAATGGAGCACAGGTGAATGCTCAAGGTGGGCCATATGGAAATGCTCTCCAAGCAGCTGCATATGGGAGCAATGAAAAAATTGTGGAGCTTCTTCTGGAGAATGGAGCAGATGTGAATGCTCAAGGTGGACCATATGGAAAGCCTCTCCAAGCAGCTGCATATAGGAAAAATGAAAGAATTGTGGAGCTTCTTCTGGAGAAAGGAGCAGATGTGAATGCTCAAGGTGGACAATATGGAAATGCTCTCCAAGCAGCTGCATATAGGGAAAATGAAAAAATTGTGAAGCTTCTTCTGGAGAAAGGAGCAGATGTGAATGCTCAAGGTGGCGAATATGGAAATGCTCTCCAAGCAGCCGCATATAGGGGGAATGAAGAAATTGTGGAGCTTCTTCTGGAGAAAGGAGCAGATGTGAATGCTCAAGGTGGCAAATATGGAAATGCTCTCCAAGCAGCTGCATATGGGGACAATGAAAAGGTTGTGGAGCTTCTTCTGGGAAAAGGAGCAGATGTCAATGCTCAAGGTGGACAGTATGGAAATGCTCTCCAAGCAGCTGCATATGGGAACAATGAAAAAATTGTGGAGCTTCTTCTGGAGAAAGGAGCAGATGTCAATGCTCAAGGTGGACAATATATAAGTGCTCTTCAAGCAGCTGTAAATCAGGAGAATAAAAGAATTGTGGAGCTTCTTCTGGAGAAAGGAGCAGATGTCAATGCTAAAGATGGACAATATAGACATCCTTTGCATACAGCTGCATATACTGAAAATGAAGGAATTGTGGAGCTTCTTCTGGAGAAAGGAGCAGATGTGAATGCTCAAGGTGGCGAATATGGAAATGCTCTCCAAGCAGCTGCATATGGGAACAATGAAAAAATTGTGGAGCTCCTTCTCGAGAAAGGAGCAGATGTGAATGCTCAAGGTGGCAAATATGGAAATGCTCTCCAAGCAGCTGTATTTAAAGGGAATAAACCAATTGTGGAGCTTTTTCTGGAGAAAGGAGCAGATGTGAATTCTCAGGGTGGAAAATATGGAAATGCACTCCAGATAGCTACTTCTTGGGGAAATAAAGCTATGATGACACTTCTTCAGGCGAAAGGAGCAGATCTGAATGTTTAATCAGGTGGAAAAATATGGAGATACCCCTCCAGGCAGCAAAATGTTGGGGAATGAAGGCATTTTGCATCCTCTACTAGAAGAAGGAGCAGATGTGAGTGCTTTTGGAGGTTATCCAGCTCGTCACCTGAGAATAAAACTCTTTCCACACAATTCACATATTTTAATCATATGTCCAACCACTTCAGCTTTTCCCTATTTTGTTACCCAAACTGTAAAAAATCACTTGAAAACTCTCTTCCTCTTTGTACCATGTTCATAGTCATTCACAATATATGTTCTGTTCCTTGTTATAATGTAAGGACCTTGTATCCATGTGCCTCCTAGCTACTCCCGTCGAAAGTCCCAGATTCATTTCAACAGTCAACGTGAAAATTACCCCTGAGAAAGAGCTCTAAGTGGCTATTATAACCACAGATTTATTATTATTAGAGAGTTTGCGCAGAGCCAACCACTGCCACGTGCGGCTTATATAACCGTGCGCGAGTGGTTGGCTTTTTGTTGTTTGTGCGCAGGCCACTGTTCCTTCCTTTGTATACTATGGGTCATGAATCGAGTTCTAGCACAATTTATCAGCAGAAATATTCTCCTTGTAAACATTAATTCCGCTCTCGACACCTCAATAAGCGCCCTCCGAGTCCCAGCTCCTCTAAACTGTTAAAAAAAATTGACATGTGACCATGTCAACAAGCGTGAGAGCCAACCGCTCGCGCACGGTTATATAAGCCGCACGTGGCAGTGGTTGGCTCTGCGCAAACTCTCTATTGTCAATGGTTGGTAATTAGGACTGGGTTTTCAGAATTCAAGATACAGAATGTCCAATATCAAGTTAATTCACATGTGGTACTCCGATAAGTTGATGCTTTTTTTAACATTCTTTAGGACATGACCGTGAGTTGACCAGCAATTTGTGAACAGTGAGTGTATCTTGGTAGTCTGTCGATTGAATTTACCGCCTAGAAGCTCATTGGCCTGGTATCCGATCGCAAAGGATTTATTATACTCCATCGCATGAATCCCCAATCATAAATGCTAGACATGAGCCATTACAAGCCAACAAACAGAGTTTACAATAGAACGTTGAAGAGTTATTACATATCAGCTAATAGTGCTACAGTGTTTTCCTCTACTGTACGCACCAACAAAATATGTTATACATACTAAATCTGCACATAGAACTAGGAATACAACCCTCGCCTCGATGACACGCTCAACCAGACAACCAAACTCCCTTTCCCTTCTCTCCAATTCCTCCAATCCCTCTCGGCTTCCTGAATCGAATACCCTAGTTCTCGTTTACAATCCGGACTTTCCCGTGAAAAACTTGAAGTTTATGATGCTACTGGCAAGCAAATGTCGTTGTGGTAGGGTAGAGGAGAATAGGTTGAGGGTTGATGGAGACGAAGCCAAGGTTAAGGGTGTTGGATGATAAGGAGGTAAGGTGGAAGAGGAAGGCAAGGAAGAAGCCCAACGACTACTGGGGACCACCGAGACCTGCTAGAGTTCGGACTCCACTAGCACTACCGACAGTGCAACCCGTACTTCCGAGTCCCATTCTCCCAGCTGGGGATGTTGTAGGAGAGGAACCGGAATTTGAAGACGGTGAATACCCGAATCCAGGTCCAATCACAGAAGTGATCATTGCATAGTTTCCATACCACATTGATTTGGGATAGTTCGTTACTTGAGTGGTTACCGTGCGCGTTTTGTTGAGAATGGATGAAAAAAGAAGCGTGATTTCGTTTTGGGCCGAATCGGGTGATGTCTTTGGAAAGGCGGACATGTTATGTTTGTTGATAAAATATCTGACCGTCGTAGTAGGAAGAAAAAAGTAGACCAGTTATTGAGTATAAGAAGGGAAGTAAGGATTTCAACTCAAGACGCACCCAAGCACTAAACACCTCTAGAGCTGAGGAACTCGTTGCAACATTGGATACGGAGGAAACTCTAATGTCGCTTCAGCACTTTTGTTTATCAACTTGGGGTAGTAAAGTAGAGAAGGACTTCAACGAGGTGGGAAGGTATGTGTTCTATGATATTGAGAGTAACGTTGTCCTTGGAATCAGCAACGGGTAAAGAGCGTGAATGGATCAGATACTCACCTCTTTCGCACATTGAGAGCCCCATTGCCGACTAGACACTATATTTCTCCACAGACTCTGCTAGGTCTTCCACTACATTGAGGTCAACCTTTCGTAGATCGGGCTGGGGTTGGGGATACGTATATCGAAACATTGATCCATGAGGTCGAGGACGGTGGAGGACTCGGAAAGGTGGACTATCTCACTGGAATGAGGAGTACGAGAGCTGGTACTGATGTTGTCGTGGATTCGAGACGAGAATGAGTTGGAAGAAGGTTGCTCTACGGTTCCGGTCGGATAGACAGGCGTGACGGTCGCTGTAGCACTCGCAGCATCTCGAAGTTACACCTGTGGACCATCAAGCTCAAGTTGAATAGGACGCAGTCGGATGATTGGAGACGTGAACGCTGGCGCCAGCTTTCCAACTAGGCGGCTTCACTACTGATGCTAACAGACACGTCAAAGAACAGCACGTCTCCGTGGCAACAAATCGACTGCTCCTGTAGAGCCTGCGCATTGCGCAAGTTGGAGATTACGAGGCGGACTGGAAGTACTGTAGTATTTCGACCAAGTGTTCCATAACGCATAACGCACCCCCCAGGAACACTTGGATTTTGAAGAAAAATAACGCGTAACGCAGGGGTGTGAACACCTAATTACAGCAACTCGTAACGCTCATGTGATTTTCTATAGGAAGCCTCAATATTATGTATTAATGTAGTAATCGCCGTCAATTCATTATTTCAAGAACACTCGACAGCTGTCATTTACGTTTTTGCCCACCGTTACCTCTTCTTTTAAGCCCACCATCCTTACCCACGTCTGTGTCCCTCGCAAACTCCCAGTCCTTGTCCAACAATCTTGACTGTTTATAGCGCTGGCGTTTTCCTCGGCCAAGCTCTGTCTCTGCCGGCTCTTGGTTCTGCTCTGCAGGAACCTCTCCATCTGGATCTTCAACTTCTGAGACTCGCATCAGGCTACCATCCTCACCCTCAACCAACCCATCGGTCTCCTCTTTCCCTTCCGAGATAATGTGGTCGACAACAGCATCGATCGGCACATCACACGAATCATCGTAGGCACCAGTATCTGTGAAAGGCGGCTCTTCCTCCTCTTCCTCTTCGGGTTCTATCTCTTCCGGTATTTCAACCATATCCTTCACTTTTTTGCGTTTCGACCTTGCTTCGTTGGACTTCGGGGTCGATTTTTTGCGCTTTTTTGTGACTGGGTCGGGTGCGGTATCATCTAGAGTAAGTTTTGCATGCAATTGAGGATGTGTCGTCTTGAGGTTTGACAAGGCACGCATTGTAGATGTTTTGGTGAGGGATGCATGGGATAGGTCGTACTCGCCTGCCCGGCAGAGCTGAAATGCCTGAAAAAACTCATATCAGCCTTGGAACTTGAAGTGTGTATTTCTTTACCTTTTTAACAAGTTCGGGTTTATTGATGTCGTGATAGGCTTTTACCAACCATCCAAGTGAGCGCTCACGTAGCGTGGGCAATGATAGGTCCAATGTTACTGTGTTGACACCAACGACAAGTTTTTTCGACACTTCCTCTACAATATCTGCATGCAAAGATCGTTTGAATGATTGTTTGAGTACGCGCTGGATACCCACGTCAAGAGGCTGGAATAGGGAGGTGCAGTTACCCGGGACAAAAATGACAATGACGGCTGGGTGCGTTTCCTTCATCCAGTCAAGAAAATCCCTCGATTTGTGCACTGACCAACAATCAATTTTCCAGATCGAACGTTGTTCCTCAGGCTTGTCGATTCCTAGCTCGCGCTTCTTCTTTTCAAAATAGGGAACAATGAGGTTGTTAACGAGTCTTTTCATTGTTTCTAGAGTTGACCAGTAGGTCTTCGTCTTGGACGGTTCGAGCTGGAAACCCAACCTTTCAGCTTCTTCCCAGAATGGCGAAGCTTTGGTTGGACATGATGCCGACGTGCTGCCCTGAAAAATGGCTTGGAATGGAAGGACTTCGCCGCTCGCAGAAATTGAAGGTACAAGGGTAAATGCCCGTTTCTCATCCTTCCCTACTGCCCCAACCTGCTTATCTCCCCGCGTATGCCACGTCGCCTTGTTCCCGTGTTGGTATACAGTCTGAGTCTGGTCTGTATTAACACGGAGCTCCGCAGGGATGCTGTAGTTGCAGATCACATAGGCCTCACGGAGGGCAGCTTCTTCGAGGATCTGAGCTACATCTGGAGGAGGTTTCTGAGATGCTCTTGTTGTAGCTCGAAAGCTCCAACCCAGGTTGTTAACAATGTACTTGCGGACAAATGTTTCCGAGCAGCGAAATTTTGTTGTGTCCGAGAGAAACCGATCGAAGAGTTGTGGAGCTTGCTCCTGAATAATGGCAACCATGATAGCACGTATCAAAACCGAGTCGAGTGCAATACCGGCCTCCCGCATAGCCTTTAGTTGGTCTTCGATCTTCTTCGAAAGGGCAGGATATGCTTCCTAGGTGTGTATTAGATTGTATCTTTCCCTATAAGAAGAGGAACTGACCAAGATGCCCTTTCTTGTCGTGTGGCCCCCAGGTGAATTACCGTGCTTGACATTCTCTAGGATGTTATCTCGCCACTTGTGAACCCCTTCAAGTTTCGCTTTTCTGTCAATCCAGCGACCGACAACTTGAGGTGTTAAATTCTCGAATATCTTAGGGCTGATAAGTTTCGCTGCGCACATAATTTCTCGGGGGTGCCACGGTCTGCCTGCTTTACGAGCAGCCTGCTCAACGAGTGCCCAAATGGCAGGCTGGAAATAGTTCATGAGGTGTGCTGTTTTTTGTCACTTGTGTGATTTCCGACCGCGTGGTTCAGTCTCTTTTCCTTTCTCTTGAACCTCAACCTTGAAGCTGCGTTTGGGACGTGACACCTCGGCCATGTTTTCCAGTAGATTATGATCCTTCAATTCAACAATCTATTGCACGGTGAGATATTTCGTCTGCGTTACTAAAAGATGACTTACTCCTCTCTTTTGTCGTTTATCAGTGGGCTCTCCAGCGGCTATTTTTTTGGCCTTTGCTCTTTCTCGGAACATATGCTGCCTTTCAGCCCCTAATACCTTTACGTGAGCCTTTTTCTCCATCTCTTCGTTTCGTTTGTCTTCAGTGGCTTTTTCACCAGCATTCTTCAAGATTTCAAAGTTCTTCCTATGCTGCTCCTCGATCTCCTCCTTTGTAGCCCGTTTGAAGAAGTTGAAAAGAGTATTCTGCTTCACCTGCGGAAGCGATGCGGTGCTAGTAACACCTGCCTGGGACATAGGAGGGGGAGGGGGTGGTGGTGTCCTGTCACTCACGGCATAATCAAGTGGAGTGGGGGTAGAATTCGTAGTTGACTGATTTTGGGATATATACGTTTTAGGATGCATAACGTCCCCGTCATCGTCTAGCTGTGAATCGGGGACACTGCATGGATTCAGAACGGCAACAGGGGTGGGAGCAGGAGCAGGAGTGGGAGTGGGAGTGGGAATAGGAACGGGAACGGGAGTGGAAAAGGTAAACTTTGTGTCTCTAGCCAATTCTGAAAAATCTGATGCACTCGGAGCTATAGCTGGCCTTGCCTCGTCTAGTTCGGAGTCTGTGACTTCTGATGATTCAGTGTCGCTGGAGTCTGGTTCATCCGCACCCTGCAAAGACAAAAGTAAGAGTTAACCTCACTGGTAAATTGCAATATGACATTTACTGACCATCCGCTTGCAGCGCCTAATGATTTGTGTCATAGCATGCAAACGTATACATGCCGCTTGATCAGGCTTTAGGAGTGTAACAGCTTGGGGCCGGACATACGCATCAACAGCATTAAACGCAAAAGCACCGCATGAGAATCCATCGGTCTGTTGGGTAGTTGGGAGTTCCTTGACTTCCAGTGGAGATGTGGTATGCATGTTTTTCCAGCGTGTCAGAGCTTCTAACAGCTTTGGTGGTGGGACAGGCAACCCCTTTCTGCACAGCAAATCACCATAAACCAAAGACATTGTCCGTCCATCAACCACAAGTGGAACCCAATGGTCGGGGCCTTCTGTATGGCTTTTCTTTGCCGGTAGTTTTCCTAGGTGTGTGATCGTGACCAACGTTTTCTGGTTTGTGAAGACCTCCCTTCCAATGTGTTGTAACCACTGACAGTTGTCGTAGATATCAGCAATCTGGTCCATGTCGTCTCAGTGAAAGATGTCGAGCATCTTCATGGTAATGTCCGTGTGGTAGACAATGAAGCATGAAGATAAATCACGATTGGCCTTCACAGAGCCCACTAACACCTCAAGCAGAGTGTCGACAGTCGTGCTATCCATCCAATTGGTTCCCAGCAGGCGCCATAGAGTGTGAATAGGACGTCGGTCACCAAAGCCACATTTCGGAGCCCTGTACGATATGCTGGACAGCTCCTCGTAAGTCCATTCAGCTTCTTGGCGTAAAACAGGGTTTGAGCAATTTCGTGCGTTAGCTATCCAGTCTAAATTGTGACGCCAGGGTTTGTCAACTTTGTCCTCATGGGTGAGGTGTGAAAACCACCACGAAGCAACCCAGACAGCAAACAATGTCTCCTCCCCTGAAAGGTGGGCATACTTGATCGAGCGCGCTCCATTTATCCAGGCATTGTCAGAAACAAGGTCTAAGAACAGTGTACCACCCAGGTCACACCAAAGTCAGGCAATAGATAGATAGATAAGTGAGCAGCCAAGTGCCAGCTCATGCAGTACAGACTACAGTGTGCAGTGCAGAGTAAAAGACGAAGTGGACAAGCTAAAGATCTATCTACAATGACCATCGGCATATATGATAAGTAATGAATAGGTAGAAGTGTCCATGGAGATAGATATCAAAGAATGGAAGCAAGGAAGTATCAATCAAGGGAGAAGCTGATGGTAAGAATGGAAGAGAAGCTGGTGATATGAAGAATGGAAGATGATGATGGGAAATAACAACGAAGTGATGGTAACAAAGAAATATATAGGGAGAGATAGGGGCTAAGAGATCAAGACGGGGGAAATTCGTGACATTACCCCCTTTTCAAGGGTGCTTGCGCCTGGAGCACCAGTGTTGAAACAAGTACTGCAGGGACATGGAGGGCTGAGTAGAATAGAATGACAGTTGAATGCCAGGGTGGAGATGGAATGAGCCGGGACAACCGTCAACTGGAACTCAGGTGATCAGGGACTGAGAGTAGAGAGTTGGAGAAGGTCAGGACACACGTCAACTGAAACCTTCAGAGATCAAGGGCAAGGGAAATACAAGGCTTAACTAGGGATCAATGAGCCAGACCTATGTTAACTGGAGCTCAAAGAGACAAGGGTAGGTGATATGCTGCTTCCTGCAAAACATAGAGCACCTCTAGGGCAGTACTGGTGCATCAAGTCGTCATATACTGATGTTGGAGACCAGAATTAGGATAGGGTGAAATCGAGGGACAAGGGACAAGGGTTAAATAAATAGGTCATGGTGGGGTCATTGTTGGGGTCATGATTGGATGTGCTATGGAGTGGAGAGGGTGGAAGACTGGTGCTGGGTTATCTGGGATACTGAAAACATTCAAAGGTTGACTTCACCTAGTCTCCAAATCCATCCATCAATGCAGATCCAAGGATCATCACAGAGCAAAGGTTTCCAAGGTCCAAGAGTCCAGGCAGAGGGTCCAGGGTGAATCAAGGTGATAAATAGACATGGTTGTAGAGATCCAGGGGGAGAGAAAAGACTGTGAGGTTGATAGCCAAGGTCCAAGAGTGTGAAGTGGGTGTAAGGGGTTAGCTTGTCCAAGTGTCAGAAACAAGGTCTAAGAACAGTGTACCACCCAGGTCACACCAAAGTCAGGCAATAGATAGATAGATAAGTGAGCAGCCAAGTGCCAGCTCATGCAGTACAGACTACAGTGTGCAGTGCAGAGTAAAAGACGAAGTGGACAAGCTAAAGATCTATCTACAATGACCATCGGCATATATGATAAGTAATGAATAGGTAGAAGTGTCCATGGAGATAGATATCAAAGAATGGAAGCAAGGAAGTATCAATCAAGGGAGAAGCTGATGGTAAGAATGGAAGAGAAGCTGGTGATATGAAGAATGGAAGATGATGATGGGAAATAACAACGAAGTGATGGTAACAAAGAAATATATAGGGAGAGATAGGGGCTAAGAGATCAAGACGGGGGAAATTCGTGACAGGCATTGCGCGAAGAGTTGTTTATGGAGTGAATGGTTTTAGGGTCGGGAAGGGAGAGTGTTTTCATTTTTGATATCTGGTCCACAGTAGATAGAGTCGGAGCTGAGGAGGAAAAGAAACTCGTAATAGGGATATCAGGTGCTGTGCAGGTTGAGCCCATTGTTGGTAGTTTAGTTTCGAGCATGGACCATACTGAATGGCTATGAGTTGGTAGGAGTTCGCTTTTGGCGATTTTTGGAATAGAAAATGCAAGTTTTGCTTGTTTTTTCCGCTCTGTGGATGCATCGCGGTAACTGTGTATAGGAAGGTCGTCCATGAGAGGGTGAAAAGTTTTTAATTTCCGACGTTACCGTAACGCTTGGGCGGCGGGCCTCCGGCCCGCCTTATCATGTAACGCATAACGCTAAGCCCAGAACAGATGTATTGTCAAACTGATCACGTAACGCTAAAAATTGACGAACACTTGGTCAAAATACTACAGTATATGAGATTGTTGGGGCAATTATCCTGGCTGTGGAAAAAATTAGGGGATAGTGTAGAAACAGGATATTGATTGGGATACAGGTTGATTTAGGTTGACAAGTGTAAATTTCAAGAAATTTGCAAGAAACATCCCTGAAACATGGATTCACTCATATTCTTTTAATCTCAAATCAATCAAAAGAATTGCCCCAACATTGCTATAAACTTTGTTTGCCTGGAATACATCTTTATTTTACAGTAATCTATAGTGATATTAAGATAAACTTCATTTGGACATAAAATGGAAACAACATATATTACAAGAAAATTCAAGTATACAGGTTGATAGGGGCAATTTTTCTGGTCATGGCAGTATCCACTCACTATTGTGGAACTGAGTGGTTGTTGAGATATGAGCGGTTTTAGGTTGACAAGCATAAAACATAAAACAATTTTGCTGACACGCGTTTTCTCACTTTTTTGCAAACGATAATAAATGTGAAAATTTTAATGACGGGACGTTACGAGATCACTGCAATCAGCCTTCATGCACTCTAGATAAATCCGAGAGAATTTCTCAAAAAGGCCGAGGAATTTGCCGGTAAAGTTGACCAGAACTTCGTTCTGCTCCCTGAGTCGGGGTATCCACCGAGGAATGGTCGCTTCGGAGGATGAGTCAGCAACAAGAAAGCCTTAGACAAAGAGGATACAACAAGTGACATCACATCCGACGTGAACGAACAACTCAATCTTCCGTGCACTAATGACGCGTGCCAAACACTATTTTCTATCCACACCGTTGGCTACAAAAGCTGTCCGGTTCTTTTCCGAGTCAACAAGAAATACCGTCTGGTGTCCATCCGGCGACCATTACTTATAGTAATAATTCGAGTGCATCCTCCTCACAGTAACCATCATTTCTCTCCATCTAGAGTATGAAAATAAGCCTAAAAGATACGTTAGAACAGTATGATCTTGATCCACGGGTGATAATATGCATCAATAGTACGTACTGTGTTTCGACACCTTCGGTCGTCTAAGTATATGAGCTGGGTAACCAGTCGGTAGCTCTCTTGTCCCTGTTCTCACTACCTAACCTCTATGTGCATACCGCGCTGATGTTATGGCCATTTCCATTTGCAGGACGACGGAACCTGCCCCGGTTGCAGTGGTTGCTGGGGTAAGGCGCACTTCTTCGATTCGTGTGCAACACTCTCACCAATGTCCAGCGATCCTTGATCTCTTTTTTTTAAAGTTTTGCCTTCTCCCGCTTTTCGGTCTCCTCTTTAAACTTCGCTCAAAGCACAAGCTATAACTCGGAGGCATGTCTTTGTCATTCCAGGGAGTCGATTACCCAGCCGATATTCCTGAATCCTTGGAGGGAGCCAATGAGGTAAAATCGATTGCCTTCAACTGACTTTTGGTAACAGCAAGGATCGCAAACAATGGAGGCTGAAGCACTAGCAACATAGAAACTTTCCATCCTACTATCATACATTTCATTGAATGAACTTAACTGTTCATTTTGGATAACTGACGCTGCAAATCCTTGGCTTGTTGGACTACCCAAACTTTCTCCTTAACGTCAACCGCTTGATGCGGCCCTTAACTAACAGTTCCCTTTTTGGCCCTGGGCCAAATTCGTATCCACTCGTCCACATTCCTGCTAAACTCTTCTCAGCAGAGTTCAACGACGTCTTAACGTAGCTGTCGGTAAGTCTCCGTACACAGAGCCAATGCTGATGTCAGGCATCAGGAAAATGCCCCAAAGATAATGCCCAGGAATGATCAAGAATTATGAGTAATTATCAATCATTATGGTCATTAGGCAGTTATTGACATTATCAGTAATTACCAAGAATTCTATAGCCCCCTTTCATAATTATCAGAGCATTACTGAGAATTCTGAAACATTACTTATTACTTATCACATCAATATCAGCCATTAGAGCCTCTTACAAGTCCTTCAGATGTTGCCTTAATGTACATTTATGTTACAATTGATGAACATTTTATTTCAACTACATATATATACAACAATGTTGATCACCATACATACATAACAGGTATGGCTGAAACACAGCTACCAATAAAAGGGACAGCGCGATCCCATGAGAAGAAACAAACCAAGGACAATGGATTGAGGTCAAAGGAACAAAAGAAAGTCATAAAAAAGATGAAACACGAAGTGGTTGCTTGACGGACTAAACATACAGACTAGACGGAGGACAAATCAAAAGACAGATTGGACATTAGTATATGTTGACAACGTACCGAGAAAATTAAAACCTGACCTTAGATGTATGGATAATATTATCAGAAAAGAAATGCTACAACCAAACCAAATGACAACGCACCGTACAAAATTGCACCTTCAACTTGTCCACCTTCTCCTCATCCACCTTCTACACATCCTTCCATCTATTTATCCAATGCTGCTGTCACTGGCCAAGACAGTTGTCCGAGAAAAGTCATGCAGAAAACCTGTAGAGTTGCCTGTTGTCAGGCATAAGGGGAAGGAGAAAGTGGAACGAAGTAAAGAGACGACGCGCGAAGACAGAAGTTGATCAACAAAGATTTGAAGCTCCGCTCGAATCTGTCACGTGATCACGTCAGTCACTTGAAAACACGCGCAGCTGCTCAACTTGTTAAGTTTGAGTTACTGCATACTATCATTCCCAACTAGCTGCATGATCTAATGAGTAGTGTAATGCACCTTCCTCATTGCTATAAATGCACAATTCTGTTTATCAATTGTTTATGCACAAATTATTGATAATTACTGATCATTATGGATACATTATGAAGAATTACAGGTGCAAAAACTGAATGACAGCTATTAAACTTAACATCTTAAACACAAACTGCCTAATTCTGAGATGGTAACTGGTGATAGAATAATGATACACACCATCTTTTTGTGTACAAACCTATTCCTCTTTTTTTTTTCAGCAAACCAATCTCATCATCTTGAGCATCACCTATCTAGATCCATTGGGATAACAATGTATCAAACTGGGAGTATATTTTGTATGGTTCAGAAGGGTCAAGTAATTGTTCACTAATGATGTAAAATTATGAATGTACAATGTAAATGCTCTATAATTATTGGGAATTATTGGAGTTACCCAGGTGATCCAGAATTAGGTTTTATTATCAATAAGTTACTGAGAATTATCTTTGGGCAGTTTTCCTGATGGCCAAAGTCGCCCCGGAATACAGACACGCTCTGACACGCTACTATTAGCGGGCTCATTGGTCGGATTTTGAACTGTAACTATTTTGCGATCTGAGGTTATCGAACCATTTTGTAAAGATCCAAAGATTGAATTTCTTGTTCAATACAAGTCAAGATTTACTTCAGACAATGTTCACTGTTACGGTAACCGTCCTTTATGTGGTGTACTCCGAACTATGTCGCTCCAGCCTCAAACTGCTTAGCCCCCTCCACACCAGTGAACCAGCTGACACGGTCCTTGACAAACTGCTCCACTTGGGGCCTCAACTTGGTCTCGTGCAGATTAAAGTCGTCTATGGTACCGATGCGCAGGATGCTCTGCCCCGGAGATCCCGAGCTAACGCGGTACAAGAGCGTGCCGCACGTCGAACAAAAGTAGTTGGTCATGGTGCTGCCCGAGGCGATGGTGTGCGATTGGCTGTAGCTGGTCAGGTTGTCGCGACCACGCACGTGGGTCAGGTACTTCGAGTCGACAGTAAAGTTGGAGGCGAACATGGACGCAGTGATTTTGCGACAGTCCGTACAGTTGCAGACGAAGGAGTTGATTAGGCCTGGGCCTTGGGTTGGCTGGGGATTGGGAGGCGGTGTTAGAGGAAAGATGCAAATGAATTTAGAGAGATGAAAGAGGGGGACTCACGAATGCTAGCTGCACGGTACCACAGAAACATGTGGCCGTTGCTTCGTCTTCTTTGGACCAACCATCACCTGCACCGCTGTTCAGAGGTATGTAGGGTTTGGATGCGTCGGTTGCGGCGGCGGCGGCGGCCATGTTTATACTTTTATCGCGATGTAAGATTTGGAGTTTTGAATCAGGACACTAGAGTCGTGGTCCGTGTTTGCTGTCAAGGGCACGCTTTTATACTGGCCCCAGTGCAATGTCAATTGTTATATGACGAGCAATCAAGACTTCTTCCACCCTTCCTTACCAAGCTCAGATAAGCATTTTTCCGAGGCGAAGAGCAATGAGCCATACACTTGCCACCACGACTCGGACACAGTCGGAGATTCGTGTGAAGTCTTTTTTCACTGGCGTCAAAATATACTTAAAAACTGCCGAGTTTTCGTCGGATGATCCAAGGGTTCATATCAGTTAGTGTCAAGTGAGCACGGTTGCACAAAGGTCGCTACAGATCTCTTCTGCAATTCACACACTCGGGAAGCCACACCGAGAAATAACACGTATCCGAGCCCACGAAGCTACGAGGCCGAAGTTTAGGTCTCGTTCATACTGGTAACTGAACTCGAAGCTGCTGGATGTGGCGAAATCGACTCCAATTGGATGATTATCTTTTCCGGGCTCGTACTTGCCATGCACAAGCAATGGCCCACATCCTTTTCATTTTAGAGTGTAGGCACGATGCCCTCGACGGCGGTTATATTTTGCTGCTCGAGAATGAAGAGGTGCCACTACCGTCTCGTGTCCATGGATCACTATAGTAATGATTCGAGTGCATCCTGCTCACAGCAACTGTCATTTCTTTTCATCTAGAGTGGGAAAATGAACCTAGAAGATAAGTTAGACCATGAGGATGTTATTCAACGGGTGATATGCATTGATATATATGTTTCAACACCTTCGATCGTCGATATATGAGTCAGGTAACCAGTGTGGTAGCTCTTTTGTCCCCGTCCTCACTACCTACGCTTCTATGTGTAAACTGCACTGATCTCATGGCTATTTTCATTTGCAGGACGACGGAACCTGCTCCGGTTGCGGTGGTTTCTGGGGTAAGACGCACTTCTTTAGTTCGTGCGCAACAATCTAACCAATGTCTGTCATTGGCAGGCGATCCTTAGTCTTTTTTACATTCTGCCTTCTCCTGCTTTTGAGTCTCCTCCTCAAACTGCGCTCAAAGCACAAACTACAACTCGGAGGCAGGTCTTTTTCATTCCAGGAAGTCAATTACCTAGCCGACATTCCTGGATTCTTGGAGGGAGGCAACAAGGTGAAATTTCTCTCTAAATCTAGATCGATAATGTTCAACTGACTTTTGATAACAGCAAGGATCGCAGACAGTGGCCGAAGCGCTAGCAACGTAGAAAACTTTCCATGCTACTACCATACATTTTTATCAAACAAACTTAACTGTCCATTTTGCATAATCGGCGCCGCAAATTCATGTCCTGATGTACTACTCTTAAAATTTTTCTTTGACGTCGAAACCTTGAAGCTCCATTGACTAACACTTCTCTTTCTTTCCCTAGGTCAAAATCGTCTCCATTCGCAGCAACCAAGGCGGTCAAATCTAAAGTCCTCTCGGCAGAGTTCAACGTGTCAACGTAGCCGTCATTTTCGTAAGTCTCCCTAACATTTAACCCGGCAACACCACGGACATCTGTCACAACGGATCCGGAAACAACATCTGTGAACACGGACTCTCATTCTATCACCCCACTATTCTTATACTTTCTCATATATCATCTATTTCCTTTTTCTTTTTGAACTTGACCAGTTGTTCTTTAAAATTGGGACCTACGATCAAGACGCACGCTCCGACGCTCAGGTCATCGCTTTAACGGTTCAAATAAAGGAAGGTCTCAGTGCGTTTCAACTTTTTTACGGTTCAAATAGAGGTTTGAACAGATTAATCTCTTTTTTTCGCCTTCGGTAGAAAAAATAAATGTAAATAACCTGATGGATTAGCAGATACAAAGCTACTGCTCCACCACTCACTCCGCCACCACTGGCATCGAAGATGCTCTCGTCACCGGCAATGCCCCTGCTGCTGAGAAGGTAACACAATCGTTACCCTAGGTGGATCCTTGACGACCGGGCCGCAACACCCTGTAAACCACTTGGTGAAGACGACTCGGAAGACGAAGCGGCGGTAGACAACAGCGCAGGGATAGTCTCTGACTCTATTGATAGGAGAGAAAAGAATGACCTTGAATTTTCAAAGCCAACTTTCTGATTTTTCCGAAATTCTTGGAGTGAATATTTGTCTTCATTAGTTAGCTCTCATGTATGGGGACTTAAATAACAATGCTTCAAGACTTATCAATTTCCGCAAGGCTGGGCTCTTTAAGTAAAGGACAACATATATAAAGGGACAACTTACAACTGAACAACTGTACATGCCAAAGTGTAAAATTGGGAGGACAGTATTTACTTTGCATTTCTTTTGTACAATCAAGAAGTGTGAAAACAATGACATGATTCAATTTCAGAAAAAGAACTACGAAAGAAAAAATACAACTATTTAAGGAGCAACACACTTTGTCCAATTTTCACCAAACACACATTTACTAAATGAAATCTTATTGTATCCAGACTTGGAAATGAGGCAAGTATTCTGAGACCTCCAAAGCAAGACCCTGTACTGTTGTGGAATCCAAAATACGCCTTGGAACTGATCTGGAAAATGAATCCACCCATCCTCCAACAACTTCCAATTAGTATTAGGAAAATGCACATGAGATTAAGGCTGGACACGGATGCATCCACGGATATCCGTCATCCGAACCTGCCGGTTTTTTCATTTGAAAAATGTCTATCTGCATCCGGATTCATCCGGGCCAATAGATACCTGCATCCGGTCCATCCGACCGGCAGGTATCCACAGATGCCGGATATCTGCATCTGCAGATATTATAAACCTGCAGGTATTGAGTGTCTGCTCACAAAATTTAATCATATACAGCTATCAAAGCCATAAATTTGTATATATAATAATAAAACATCTATTATTACTTATTTAGTGAGTCAATAATTCTCAGTTAGGCAACAGACCATATTTGGTTGTGTTGTACATCATTTTGAAGATACACAAAAGCCACACATCTTTCATTTCTAGAAGTAATCATACAAACTTCTGGTTGGGTCGTTATTTGTGTTTCTAGAAATTGTGGCACCATTTGATATAGGTGGAAAGGTTATATATAAAAATGTGGAACCTAATCCAGTGTATACAGATTGATGAATTGCACAGATTTCATTTCTAGAAGCTGTTCTCAAACTCAATATTTAAAGTACAAAAAGGCCCTAAAAATCCTGTGTAACTACAAATGTATGGATGTACATTATCAAATCAAAAAAGAAAAATTACTACTTCAGTGTGACTTGTTTTATTTAGTATCCTCTGCTGTTTTTGAGAATGCAACATCTGGGGCAGGCTCAAAGTCACACTGTTGTAGCAGTTTTCTGATTTAGTCCATAGATTCATAAATTCTTGCACTCTTGCCTTTCAAATATTGAGTTTGAGAACAACTCCTAGAAATAAAATCTGTCCAAATCATCAATGTATACACACAGGATCAGGTTTCACATTTTTTTATATAACCTTTCCACTTATATCAAATGGTGCCACAATTTCTAGAAACACAAATAACTACCCAACAAGAAGTTTGTGTGATTACTTCTAGAAATGAAAAATGTTTGGCTTCTTGGTATCTTCAGAATAATGTACAACACAAATTGATATGTGGTCAGTTGGCTATAATCTTAACTGAAATTGATTGACCTACTAAATAAGTAGATTGAAACATCAACTATTGATATGTAGATACAAAATGGCATTGAATATATTGAATTCAAACCTAAAATAACATGTTTGTACATGGTACAGAGCTAGAGGCAGCTAGTAGCAAGTGATGATATTGATCTCAAAGTGATTTTGAGTCTTTTCTGCATGAATTTTGAGTGTTAAACAGTGAAAATATACTATGTACGGATGCCGGATACCTGCAGGTTTTTCAAGATTTCCCAAAATCTTGATCCGCATCCGGCAGTATCTGTATCTGCAGGTTGCGGATAAGTTTTTTATCTGGACCGGCAGGTTTTCCCACGGATAACCTGACAGGTACCGGGATAAAACCGGCATCCGTGTCCAGCCTTACATGAGATAATGTGTCCTGGAGAGACTGCTGAGTTTGAACATTTGTTGCAACATGCCAGAGTCTCATTGTGTTGTCACTTGACCCAGATACAATCCTTGTGCCATCTGCTGAGAATGCAACAGAGTTTACATGATCATCATGGCCTTGGAGGGGATCTCCAATCTGAGCTCCTGTTGCAGTGTCCCAGAGTCTTATTGTCTTGTCTGATGACCCAGATACAATCCTTGTGCCATCTGTTGAGAATGCAACAGATCTCACCTCATTATCATGGCCCTGAAGGGGATCTCCAATTTGCACTCCTGTTGCAGTGTCCCAGACTCTGATTGTCTTGTCCGATGACCCAGATACAATCTTTGTGCCATCTGCTGAGAATGCAACAGATCTCACCCAGTCAGCATGGCCCAGGAGAGGATCTCCAATCTGAGCTGCTGTTTCAGTGTCCCAGAGTCTTATTGTCTTGTCTCTTGATCCAGATACAATCCTTGTGCCATCTACTGAGAATGCAACAGAGTTCACATAATGATCATGGCCCTGGAGTGGATCTCCAATCTGACCTCCTGTTGCAGTGTCCCAGACTCTGATTGTTGAGTGTTCTGATCCAGATACAATCCTTGTGCCATCTGTTGAAAATGCAACAGAGTACACAGAATAATCATGCTCCTGGAGGGGATCTCCAATCTGACTTCCTGCTGCAGTATCCCAGAGTCTTATTGTCTTGTCATCTGACCCAGATATAATCTTTGTGCCATCTGCTGAGAATGCAACAGATCTCACCCAACCATCATGACCTTGGAGGGGATCTCCAATCTGAGCTCCTGTCACAGTGTCCCACAGTCTTATTGTAAAGTCATCTGACCCAGATACAATCCTTGTGCCATCTGCTGAGAATGCAACAGAGTTCACATGATCATCATGGCCCTGGAGGGGATCTCCAATCTGCCCTCCTGTTGCAATGTCCCACAGTCCTATTGTATTGGCATCTGACCCAGATACAATCCTTGTGCCATCTGTTGAGAATGCAACAGAGTTCACATCATCATCATGTCCCCAGGGGGAATCTCCAATCTGACCTCCTGTTACAGCATCCCAGAGTCTTATTGTCTTATCTGATGACCCAGATACGATCCTTGTGTAATCTGCTGAAAACGCAACAGAGTTCACAAAATCATCATGGCCCTGGAGAGGATCTCCAATCTGACGTCCTGTTGCAGTGTCCCAGAGTCTTATTGTCTTGTCATCTGACCCAGATATAATCTTTGTGCCATCTGCTGAGAATGCAACAGATCTCACCCAACCATCATGGCCCTGGAGGGGATCTCCAATCTGAGCTCCTGATGCAGTCTCCCAGAGTCTGATTGTCTTGTCTGATGACCCAGATACAATCTTTGTGCCATCTGCTGAGAACACAACAGAGTTCACATAATCATCATGGCCCTGAAGGGGATCTACAATCTGAGCTCCTGTTGTGGTGCCCCACAGTCTTATTGTCAAGTCTGATGATCCAGATACAATCTTTGTGCCATCTGCTGAGAATGCAACAGAGGTCACATCATCATCATGGCCCTGGAAGGGATCTCCAATCTGACCTCCTGTTGAGGTGTCCCAGAGTCTTATTGTCTTGTCATCTGACCCAGATACAATCTTTGTGCCATCTGCTGAGAATGCAACAGAGTTCACCTGCTTATCATGGCCCTCAATTGATATATCTACTTCTTTTCCACTAAAAAGATTCCACAATTTGATATGTCCATAATAATCACCAGAGACCAATGTTTTCCCATCAGAGGACAAATTAATGGCTCTGATTTCACCAGTAGTCTCCCAAGTATTAATTGCTCCTCTTCTCATCATTTTATGCTCCATTTTCATTACATTCTCTAATTTTGTTTTGTTCATCAACCACTCAGAGCAGAATGGGAGAATGCTCAAATATATGTGTGGTGTAGCTTCAATAACAATACCACTTGATAGACATAGTTCGACCACATATTTTATGTCAATAATTTTTGTCCTAAGTTTATATAGACTGACATTATTTAGATTCTGTCCAGATTTTAGTCTTGATCACAAGAAGTTTTCCAGTATCCACATACATACCTGCAACACATAGTCAATATTCTCTTGACACACTGGTAGCTTCTTCATCAAATTCATTGATTCAATCCAAAACACTGATTGATTTTCCACAAAATTATCTAGTGCTTTCATCAATTTTTCATTTCCATTGCTTCTAGCAATATGATATCCCCAAAATGTGCATGCATAATCCAAGGTATCACTGATATTCTTCAGTCTGTCTTCAATCTCTGGAACATCTTTATCTGCTAGGAATGATGATGGTAGGTCACAAATGTTGAATCTCAGATTATTCATATAATTCAAGGTTGCATGGGACAACAATGTTTGGTGTTCTAGTTCATTGCAATACATCCCAGCTGATCTGTATTCAGTCATGATATAGTCTGCAAACGATGCATGGAAAGTGTAAATTAAATGATCTGAAACATAGAGCACTGATTGCATTCGTGAGATTGTAGCTTCCACAAGGTTTTGTTGCATTCCAAGAAGTTCAGATATAATCTTGCAAGTCAATGGCCTTCCAGCAGTAGTTATGGTGTGAATGATACCCAAGTAATCTTTTCTTTGACCTGGTGTTAGTCTTCCAGGAATAGCTTTCTTCAAGATTGTAGAGTATAACTGATCCAAATCTTGTGTTTGATTTTTGTCTGGAGAACTGCCCATACTTGTCATCTCCTGAACTTTAGATGAAGCTAAGTCAGGAAAGTCTGGATCACAAATATATTTGACCAATGTAGCAGCATATATAAACAGCTTTCCTGAACTCTTGATGAGTTTGTCCATATCTAATTGTGCAATGTTCAGATCCTGGAGCTTATCAGAAAGATACATAGCTATATCTTCTTGTACCAAGCTTTCCTCTACATTATGGAGATACATTTTCTCAACCTTTGACTCTGCAGGAAGAGGTTGTGGAGCATTCAAGTGTCTGTATATATGATTTTCAGGCCCACTAGTGAACAGGAACTTCAACCCTGGCATTCTTTGATTCTGGATTGCTGGAATTAGAGCATTTAGCACAGATTCAATGTTTACACATTCATCTAATGCATCAATTATTATGATTGAACTGAAAGAATTCATTTCTTCTGTGCTAACAACTTTCATCCAAGGCTCAACTAGAAGCATTTCCAACTGCTCACTGGGAGGCTTACTGACTATATCAGGGTTGCCTTGCAAAATTGTCACTAGTTCTCTACCAAATGATGGAGAGAATTGTGCCATTTGATACACAATAGTTGGAATAATTTTGCTGTGATCCCTGCATTCTGGAAACTGTCTGGAGCAGAAAAATGTTGCTGAAAGCATTTTCCTATTTTTCATAGCATCACAAACTGATTTTGCAATTGTACTTTTGCCAGTCCCAGCCATGCCGCAGATCCAATAACCCAAAGTTTTGACAGGTGAAGTTTCATCTGCCCATTCTTCAATATCTTTCAATATCCTTTTCCTAGTTCCTGGAGTACATCCTTCTCTAGCATGTCCATTGCCAATATCAACATCATGGAATGCCCTTTGAGAATAGGGCATATTCTGGATGGTATGATTCTTTGAGAGAATTAGATTATACATCTAGTAAATAAAAAATGTTTACATACTTCCAATAGATTTGCAATTTTCTTGGTATCTCTCCCAATTTCCTTTGTTTCCCTCCCAATTGTGAACAGAACTTGATCCTGAATATGTCTCAATTGCAATTTATATCACCAAAAAGACAACTCCAACATACCTTGCATTTTTCATATGCATCTTGTACTTCTTTGAAAAAACTATCAATATCTTTGTTGTTGTGGTCTCCTTGAACAACTTGAAGTGCAATGTGCTGGTCTTTTTTCTTCAAGACTCGGGCATGGATGTCATCCAGTTTCCTAGTAATTTTTAATATCTCTGATTGGGACAGGCTACAGCTGATGTATAACTTACTTTGACAGTTGATCAAAATGGATTTTCATATCAGATGACATTCCCTTTTTTCTTTCTTGCTCAAGAATATTGGCTCTTTCAGCAATATCAGCAGCTAATTTGTCAATCTTGTCCTTATTGTCAGCTACTTGCTACAGGAATGCAAACATTGTTAGAATTGACATTTTTGCATTTTAAACACTTACTCTGTAGATTCTGATGCACTCACACAGTCCACCTGCCGATGCTTTCAATGGTCCAAACCAATCTGCTGATTCTTTAACCAATTTAAGGGCCATCTCAATTGTATCCACTGCCACATCCCCAACTTGACCCCTATCAGAACTAGGATTCGGGGACACAGACATCTGAGAACCTGTTTGAGATACAGGAGTATTCTGCATATTGAATTTCTTCTTGCCAAAAAAGAAAGATTTCATCCGTTCAGATTTGCTCATATTCAGGGTTTGTCGAGTTTGAAATCGGTGGTGTGACTCGCGATCAAACTGAGAAGCAAGAGGATAACTATCCAATTGCACGTGCTGGCTTCTTAGACGCTCAGAACTTAAGGTTTGCTCGGATTGATAAAGTTTACAGACATATGGAAAATATGTTCACACAATATAAAATGACTCCTCGCCGGCTCGGGACTCATGATCGACTTGTCCTTACTAGGTTTGAGCTGTTTAAAGCAAGTTGCAAATCGATAGACCATAAATGAAAACTACTCCACTCAGCAAGCAGAGCTCAAAGTACTTGTGGGTACTCGAGTCATACGATCAATTTGACTGGGGTCTTTAGACGCTGATGGCTGAATTGGTTCATTGTCTATACATTTCTCTTTGAATCACCTTGACTCTCGAGTTCAAGTCATTCAAATGGCATTTCAATCAACTTTTTTTCTGTGGTTACTTGTTCTCTTTCCATCAGTGAATGAAAATGATGTCCAGTGTGACTGAGGTCCTAAAAATATTATACAAAGCTCAATCTATCAGTCTGTGTAACCTCACAGCATGGTAGGATTATCATTAGATTCAATGAAAGTACATCATATCTACCTCAAGCTTGAGAGTTACAAATGCAGGATTACTCACTTCCTTCAAGTCCATGGCATATTACAGATGTTTTTCAAGGTGAATTTGTCAAATTTTAAGCTATGTAAGTGAGAAGCAATGTGAGACTTGATGAATCTCAATGAAAATAGGTCCAAGCTCTCTCAGATTCAATAAATTTGAAGGATGGTTCTAGAAGCAGCTTTCAAATGAATCATTTCTGGGTTCATAATGTACTCAAACTGAAGAGGAATCTCTCAAAAACAATTTTGAGGTAAGTATGTCAGAATTGAGAATACTTGATGTTCAGAACAGTAGAGGTTTGCAAGTTATAAGGCATGATTGTTATTCTATCATATAGAGGTAAAGGTAGGATAATTGACAATTTAATTATAAAGGTGACTAAAAACATCATCGCCACTGAGCATCCGGGAGAAAATTGTGCCCTGACGAAGCTAGGACCATTAGATATACCTAGATGTCGAGGAAAAGAGTCTCTTGAGCAGCTATCAGCTCAGGATTATGTTTGAAGTTTGACGCTTTTTTAAAAAGTTTTTATCAGGTTTTGATGAACCTACTCTTTGGGCGCTTTGTGGATCGTAGATCTGAGTTACATAAATCAGTGGGTATCGTTAAGTCTGGATCCTGGAGACTATCACTGAGTCCAGGTCATTAGATTAATGAGGTCTAGATTATTTGATATTTTCTCCTATTGACAAGATGACTGAACCTGAGGTAAGTGAATCAACTGAACTAGCCTTCATGCATATGGCAATTAGATTTATGAATTAGCCTATCGAAGGTGTCTGCTCATACGACCTATCATCGTATATCTACATGAAAGTAGGTCAAGGCTCTTTCTCCGTAAAAGATCCGAATGAAACAAATAAGTCGCAGCGCGCAAAAAAAAACCGGAGTTTTATTGATCGATTGAAGTTGCCGTTTGAATCTTTCTCTGTGTGAGCGCCAAAAGCGTTTTTCACAAAGAAAATTTCGCCCCCGCGGTCCGTTTCATAAATGAGTTGAAGCGATGAACTTGATATTTGACTAGTACTGGTACTACATGTGTTGTTTCAGCTTGAAATTACCTCCCAGTGTGTGTGTACTGTGAACGAGAGGGTGATTATTGACCCAGCATTGACCCAACATTGTTCTGGAGTTATGACAAGTCCATATGCAGAAACGGGCGACCGTTGAGCGCTTGAGCGCTCAGCTAAAGCTCTTGAAATTTCACCGGTGACCATCTAGACTTCAGACTACAATTGCTTCTCACGCCTGCCCGCCAGACCAAAGATGCAGCCTCATATTTCGGCATTAGTATATGCATTCGTTCACCGGTCCATTGATATCCTCGACATACTAATAGAGTAGTTTTTACAAACCAAGGTACGCTTTTATTCAGTTTTTAGTTCGGCGACCGCCCAAGTCGGATTGACAACAGGGTACACCGTCGGGATACCGAAACTTTAAGACTATGTACTTCGAACGAGCATGATCAGTTCCTTGAATGCAGTGTTATCCACTTTAGATTTTTCCCGACCATGACATTTACTCGCATGCTTTATGTAATTGAGTAAGAAAGACATTCGAAATTATTACCTTCTACTGGGTAGTAGCAGAATATGATACATTTCTTGAGGTATAAAAGACCCAACGCACTGTCCACATTTCTTCAGAGCATTCCTACTACTACCAGAGAAAAGTCTCTAGTTTCTCACCCAACGTTTTCTAACTCTCTAAGCACAATGGCCTTCCGTATCCTCGCCACTCTTGTCCTTGTCGCGTCGGCACTTGCAGCCCCTGCTCCTTCCAACGAGACTTCCACTCTCGAGAAAAGGATTGATCACTTTGGAGACGTAAGTCGTATATTCCTCATCCTTTTTCTCATCTTTCGCACGCAAGCTAACTACCCGTCATTCATAACTTGGATTTCGCGTCTCTACACTAACAACAGGCTACTTTCTTCGAGGTTGGCCTCGGTAATTGCGGTGTCGTCAGCAAGGACAGTGACAAGATTGTCGCCATCCCTAAAGAGCTTTATGACAGAAACAATGGAGGAAACTGTTTCCAGGTTAGATTTCCACAAAGTCGTTGAACTCAAGTGGGCATTTCTGACCTTCCGACCACACATACACACAGTGGGTCAAAATCACAGACCAGAGGAACGGTAATGTTCACTTTGGCCAGACATTCGACAGCTGCCCTGGCTGTGGAGACGGACTTGGTGAGCATTCGTTCATAACGATCTGCTTTAAGGGGGAATAAGCTCAATCCTCATGTTTGCTTTTACCTGTAGACCTTTCTCCTAGCTTGTTCCAAGAGTTCGCTGACTTGGGTGTTGGCCGCTTCCCTATCAAGTGGAACTTCGAGCCTTTCGGTTTTGTTCCCCCTAACTAGGTTGTATCTAGATTAAGTACAGATTAATTGTTATGTTTTAACTGGGGTTTTACGCAGATGGGCTTTTATTCGGGTTTTGTATGGGTTATAGATATAAATTATTTGAGTATTAAATACAGAACAGTGGAGTTCTCATTGGAAAAGGAAGAGGAGTGAACGGATTGAACTTGGTAAGTAAGAGAGGCTTGGAAGGCTACATGAGCTCGGATCGTCACTGTAAGCTGATCGGCTTCGTACTTACCGACTGGATGAAGCGACAGCATCATGTTAATGGATTTTAAAACAACTCACTTTATCATATATTCTACTTTACTGTGATTTTACAGCAGGGGTATACAACACCTCCCCATTCTTCTTAAAATTTACAACGACCTTCTGACCTCCTTCCAAGTCTACCAACCATTCCATAAATTTTTTGGCAACCTCTTTCGACAGAGCCTTCTCAGGCTGACCGAGCAATGCGCTGCATGGATTGAGTAAGATTGCACCATCATCATCGTCAGAACTTAAACTTGAGCCGTCGGTCGATGATGGATCCGTTCCTTCCTTGTATATCTTCAACTTGTCTGAGTCCGTGACATCTTTGGGAGAGGATAACCACGTTCCTTTATCGGTCAACGTATACTCGGATAATACCGCTGCTGCTTGGAGTGCTTGAAGAGGGAATCGAGGGTATTGGTGATACCAGGAGGAATATGCCAAAGCCCATGGTACCTGCTCGTCATAGAAGCACAATTGAATGAATATCTTCAATCCAAAATCATAGTACACGCGTGAATAGATGTGCATTACCTGTCCGATTTTGATGAACAGTTCGCTCTCTTTGATGTTGGTGGCACTTTTATCGAAGCGAGACAAAAAGCGAGTGGGAGGGCGAACAGAAGGATCCGGAGGGACCTAGAAGAGCCATCGAATATTAATTTCCCATTGTCGATATAACATCGCATTAACTACTTACGACGGTGTCCGCATTACCACAGGTAACGAGTTTGTTGAACATGTCTGATACTGTATCGTTCTTCTCGCAAAGCTTTGCAGGGTTACATTTGGGGCCCACGAGGTAGAAGTGATCCTTTCGGCCAAAACAATCAGCTTATATGTGTCAAGACAGCCGTATTCGGTCGTAATACGAGATTCTATCTCAGCGTGTTCACTCACCAGAAAAACGAGTTCCCTTTCAACCGCATCCCCGCTTTTGACTGCCGCTTTCTCCGCTGCAGCGTTGTATGTCAAAGCTACGTCAATATAGCCTGCCGCGAGGTATGATAAGCTTTGAGTAGTGTCACCAAGATACCATTCGACCTCGACGCAGATTTAACTTCAAGAGTATCCGGAATCAGAATAACCCTACGCACTTTAAACGGCTCCGCAACGAATTTACTCTCCACCATCGCCTGAATAAACGCATCTGCAAACGCGCCCACGAGCCCAGACTGCCCCGCACCACCATTTCCTATCCTCAATAAGACATTTTTAGCATCGGGATGACCCCCGTTATAACATTTCTGTGGTACCAAAGAGGATACTGCGCTAGAAGCTGATGGTTGATGGGATTCGACAAGGTGAAAATTAGCTTGCGCCGCCGTTCCCGTATCCTTAGTCTGGTCCTGATTATCATCGCCGGCAGATGCTGATGCGAGCTGGAAAGGTATGACATGAATAGCGCCATCGTGGACATCAGAAGAGCCAAAACTCACCGGACTTAGCTGGGCTAAAGCCATAGTGTAGTAGAGGATGATCGATGAGATATCAAGGAATCCAGGAACAGCTGGATCGATTTACGGGTCTTGGAATTTATACCTTTGATCAGGTGACTGATCTGTTCACAAGTACCCGTAAGAAAGAGGCTCATGCACAAGATATACTTCTTCAACCTAGAACTGCATTCACCAACATGAGGATGACACGAGTTCTTGTCTAAATGAAATCTGAACGTCAAAAGTACGAAACGTTCTTTCGGATGATGTTAAATCGTATTTCTCTCACACAGCGATCCACAATCCTTGACAGACATCCTCATTCGGATCTCTTTTCACCCTACAAAATGTTCGATCTTCACCGATAGTGTTCAAAAATAAGTTACACGTGGGAGGCCGCTGATTGACACCTTGAATGTCAAAGGTAATAAGATAGTCAGGCTAAATGGAAGTTCGTAAGCGCTAAGCCACGATAGATAAATCTCCTATACATAGAGAAGTTGCAGCTCAGCGATAAAGGTAAAATGACGGTTGATTTTCAAAAATACCTTGACAAGAGTGGGATTCGAACCCACGCCCGAAGACTAGAGGTTTAGATAGAAGACCTAAATCTAGCGCCTTAGACCACTCGGCCATCTTGCCATTATCGTTACTGAAAAGTATATCAATGGGAGCCAAACGGCATCGACCGATGTAGTCGTTAATTAATTGCGGTGTTCAGTCGGCCAAAAAAAACTTCTACAGTGGTATCACAAACAACGACAAAGGGGGCTACTTGTGTTTTATATAAACGCACAGACGAAACAAAAACCTGTCCAATTACCACCATGGAATCTCCTTGCAATACTGTCCGAAAAGGGGTTACAGTTACCTGCATCCAACGCCTTCCCCCTGAGCTACTAGACTACATCTTCTGCCTTCACTTCCAGCAATCTTCGCCCATAGGCTTTCTCGGGACCTCAACCAATCAGCAAGTAACCGACAACTCACTACTATACTCACCTAGACAATTATCTTCTCTCACCTTAAGCCACGTATGCTCTCGCTGGAGATCCATTTCCCTTTCTAATCCCAATCTGTGGTCTCATATGGGATTTTACTTGCATCTGGGCCAACTTGACAAGGGTAGAATTGATTCTCTACTACATCTAACCCAGCTCTACCTTGCGCGCTCCCAACAATCACTTCTGGATTTGGTCGTTGAATTTACCGATTTGACTTCATGTGAGAGAGACGAAACCGAAGAAATCTCAGATGAACTGTACGACAAATGTCGCCAATTCCTTCCTGTGTACCAGCTTCTCTTTGACCATGCATATAGATGGCAGAACGCCCGCCTCGTTCTATGCCGTGAGATGTTTGGTCAACGTTTCCAGGACCCACCACTCTGGCCAACCCATTTTCCGGTACTCGAAAACCTAGCCATTCATGTTATTAACCACCAAGACGATTACATGGGTTCCCATCCTTGTACGACACTCTCAGCACCTCTCTTACAATCATTCACCCACACGGGTCATGGAGTCGAAATTCTATCACCCGAGTCCACAGATTCCACATCGAGTTTCAAATACCTGCGTTCGCTTTCCTTTTCCGATCACCTCTGCGAATCGACGCTGTCCATGGCTTCGTCTATAACTTCCGTGACCTTGCGTAAAATACGCGGCTTTAGCTATTCCGGGTATGGCATCGTCCCCTGTCTTGCGAGAGAAGTTTCTCTCGTTCTTGACACAATGGGACCTTGGAGCAGTTGGGAGATAAAGAGCGTATTGGAATATATGGCACTGCCTAACGTTACCTCATTCCATCTCGGGACCTCGCTGCCTTCGGACTCGGGTGGACAGATGGCAGAGCCCTCCAGCATTTCCTTCCACGAAGAATTAATTGGGTGAGCGGAGCGAAACCCATTATCTAGCAGTGACCCTAAATGCAATGCACAGCCACCTGCGCTGGCATTTGAGGCTGTGCAATTTTCAAACTCCGATCACCCCTTAGGCAGTGGTGCCGTAGGTCACCAATGCGAAGCATGTTTTCGTTATTCAATCGCTCTAGCGCGGCATCAATTACCGATTTTACGATCACCGACATATGGGTCAAGGATGAAGCACTGTTAGCGGTGCTCAGTCAGCTGCCGTCTCTTTCACGTCTAGCTGTCGGGGATGTTACGTCTCACTGTCAAGATGAACAGTCAACAGGCACGTCTGATATATTGTCCTGCTTCTTCTTACGTTCACTCTCATGCCCGATTCATGTCGACTCGAGCTCTCCCGTTCACGTTCCGAATTTGATCGAGTTATACATAGCCTTTGGATATACTCTTAATGCCCGTCGATGCCACGCTTTTTTGGATATGATAGAGTCGAGAGTGTATCGATACACAGATAGCGAGACGATAGCCCGACTACGGTATGTGCGGGTGAAGCTCATTGCGCAAAACATGGATGCAGATACTTTGGAACGATTGGACCGACTCCGTGGAGAGGAATTAATGATTGATATCGATTTTGTGAACACGAGAGAAGAGTGAAATCAGGTTTCGGGTGTTGGCGCCTTGATGTTTAACATTAATAGTAGCGATTATGTTTATTTCTTGCACTTGAACACTGCGCTAATTAGTAGCTGTATGTTGATTTTAAGTACGGTATATTACGCTAATGACGAGCCTCATCATCATGAGATCATGTCGGATCCAGACTGCTTCTGAAGTTAGGTTCTCGAGGGATCAAGGCTCAGGGGGAGAAAAAGAACACCGAATTTATTTGGTTCTAGAAGTTAACGGTCAGTTGACATTTGAATTCGAATATTTATTGAAATACCAGCCCAACTGCGCATGCACCCCTCTGTGTAGCTGCACGTCCTTATACCGCACACCTCCAGAGTTACCCATAGTTGACAGATACTCGTTACCATATGCTTAGGCACAGAGACGAATAAACACGGATGGAAAAAAAAAATAAAAAAATCAAACCTCAAAAATCCTGTTCGAACGTTCACGGGGCTCTAGCAGCTGCGGTAGTCTGCTGGTGGATTTTGAAAGTCCATTCCATAAAAGCAGAAATCTATAATATTGACATTTGAAAGGACAATCCAATGCGTACATCTGTACATAAGCAATAGATGGATAATCCATGCACGACAGTCGGGCACATTCTCTCGAAGGGTGACGAGTCGTCAACAGCGATAAGTGCCTATAGGTATGTATGTTCAGTTTTTGTACTGGCCATAACATGTGGTTGATGTACTGGAGATGGTGGAGGACTTCTAGCAGGCAGAGGGTCAGTAACGCTAGAAACTGGAGCAAATAAACCATACCGACGGAACACACCTTTGCATTGAGCCAACACTCAGGTGAATCCGAATCAGAAAAGTAAGCGGGATTTCTGAGAATCCATATAGGAGGACAAGGACTTCTGTTCCTTCCAGAAGCTATACAAGAAACAAACCAATGATGATTTGATTCTGACATAACAATCAAGTCCGAAGGTCGACTCTGACTATCCAGTAAAAAGATTTCTATTAGATTTATCCAGCGAGAACCTCTCTAGAACCAATCGGTGTCGATGGAAACAATCTCAATTTCATTCCTGAGTTATCACTGAGTTAGAACACTCTAGATTAGAGGTCCCGACTCACGGTATACTTACACACAAGCACCAACTCTTCGTGTTCTGTAGTCCTCATACAGTCCCTATACTGGTGGGCGCACTTCATCCACTTCTTCTCCTACTCGCATGTAGCATTGATTCGTAAGTAACAGAACAGACACGCGAATACATGATGAGATAGTATTTGAGCTACCGAGGATGGCTATAATGCCTTCGCTGACGATTTCAAAAGGCACCTGTGTAGGATCTAATTTTTCTGGCGATTCGGCGTCGCGAGACTTTGAACAAGGCAGAAAATGAACCCAAACACGGAGAGTAGGTCACAAATCTCAAGGACGGTACCAAATGTCTTTTGTCGACGTTCCCTTCTTGAATCGATCAGTGGCCTATTTGACACCGATCTGCACAGGATGGAAGTTGAGACACATGTTCACGAATAGAATCATTGAAGTCCAAAGACCACGTCCGGCTTTGAAAGCATCAAATAGTGTCAAAGACCGACGGAAGTCCTGTACGGCACATCCCACATCAAAAAGTCAGCAAGGTGGATCAAGGCAGTGTACAACTTGAATTACTTACGAAAGTTGAAATATTTTAGTAAGACATTCGCACTGGGAAGCACTATTACACACGAACAGGCAACCACTGTGGGTACCCAGACCTCAAATGGCTGCGTGGACACTGAGAGACATACAGCTGAAGTACCAAACGCTAGTCCACCACATAGTATGGCTGTCCCGCCGGCATCGCCCACTGAACCGATATTCTCGATCCGTTGACAAGCCTGCTGGATTTGGGACACATCGGGAATGAGACTACGAAGATGAGATAGGAGGCCCTCAACCCTTGAATCAATCTGTTCCATCTGTGTTCTGACCTGTCGAAGGTCATGATCAATGATGGATGAGACGTCACGGGATGCACTATGACTCCGAGTTGCATTCTGAGCGCTACGAGACGTTTGGCGTGTACGAGAATCCGGAACAGAAGAGGACGGATGGGTTGGAACGGTTGATGAAATGATACCAGCTCCAGCAGCAACACCGAGCCCTCCCGATGCGAGATTTTGCCTCTTGAGTACATCAAGTCTGCTCATGATTCTTTTCAATACCTCGAACTTTAAAGACTCCCATAACGGGGTGTCAACGAAGAATTTTCGGAAGGGGTCTCGGGGATCAGAATTGATGATTTCATCCTGCAGATGATTTAGGTCCTCAAGTGACATATGATCTATACCGTCAAGAAGACGCTGGACTTCGGATATTTTCGATTGGAGTAGAGTGGAGGAAAGAAGCGCAAGGAAAGCCGAAATGACATCGAGAAGAATGCCCATGAATGAGAGAGCTTTTGCGGCTGTTAAACCTGTCGAGGTGACAGAGCTGTCAACGGACAAGCTAAGAATAGTTCCTTGGACACCAGCTAAGAATGTCGCCTGTAGAAAATAGGTATAAGTATTGTAAATGAGCACAAGACGAGACGAACAGGCGCACAATCGTAGCCTCAGTAGTTAAGGCATTAATTTGCCCTCCGACATCTTCCCAGCGTGTACGTCTGTCGGGTCGCTGTATAGTCCAGTAGAGGGCACTCCAGATATCCCGTAGAGATTGAATTTTACTTTGACAGGTCATTCAGCAATATTGATACAGCCTGGAACAGAATTGAAACTATGGGGTTACAAAGTGGTGAGGCTGTAATTGGCATGAGTATCGTTTAATAGAGATCTTCACCTCAACAACAGTGAAGGAAAGAAAACAGCGAAATCAGTTCTGTCGTGAAGCAGTGATGGCGGTTCGGGAACAAGCAGTTGGACTGCCACGTGATATCAACATACTTCGTTGTCAACACGGTAAGCGCTCGAAAGTTACTAACGCTAGAGACGGGCCTCGAGCACTGCTACTCACTTGACAAAAGAAAATCCTTCCCTTTGCACAGTGATGAATATGGGAGGATGTAGTCCCGACAGCCATCTGCCGGCGGATGCTGAAAGCGAGGAGCGAGTTAGACAAGGGCCGAGAGGAAGTTCCACCTTCCAAGCACCTTCTGTCAACTTTACACGCATGTATAATCTGAAGGCCGATGTGAGTGATATATCTGGGAGTGAGCTTGGAATCCTTACCATTATTGTTTTGGACACTGAAGATGAGACGGTTTCAGTGAAAATCAGACGTAGTACCGCCCAGCGGCCACCTCAAGTTGGCTTAGGTCGCGGGTCTGGGCTCTCCTGTTGTGATAGAACCTAGGTCTATCTTATACCCTCCAATTACGCCCTCTGACCAAAATTTCATAATCAACCCTCAGTTCATTGCTTTGCTCAATGGAGGCTACAAAGGAATTCTCACTGTACGAATATACTCAAAAGATATGGAAGGGCGCCGTCTTAGGGATACTGGTAAGCAAATTTCCATACCAGCAACGCAGAATTTCCAGTGCTCGGCCTTAAACAATTTTTTCATTTCATAGCCCGATACCCCTTGTCTCGAGCTCTCCGTCACGTTCCGAAAACACAAGTGGAATCCTTGTTGTCACTTAGGTTATCTGTACAGTCTACTCTGACATACTGTCAAACCGTCGGTAGGTTGTTCAGCGCTGATCAACTCTGCCCCCCCCTCCGTTAAAAATTCAGCTGTTTTGTGTAACTCCTCGGGCTCGAAACCGAGCTTATGGAATTACCCGGAGTATAATAGAAGCAATGGAGTAACCATACGTGACAGGGATAGACCCTGAAGTCGCGAATAACACCACCGGTGAGTGGCATAGAACTAAATCAAGAAACGATTTTTTTTTTTAGAAAAAAAGAACGTAGCCTAAGCATTAGTTATCCGTTGAAGTAGGGTCCAGAAAACGCTGACGTCGTCTTCTTGCCTTGCCATTGCCATTGCCAAACCGTTCAAGCAGATTTACAGATGTCTCGACTATTGATATCTCGAAAGGAAGCCAATGACATTGGCACTCATGATACCGAGTACTATGAAACCCACTTTCCAATTACAATGCTCTTTGCGGGTCAATACGGGAACAATGAATCTACCCTTGTGCCCCCGACAGCTTGTATCTCAGGCTTCCCGCACTCGAGTTGATTCTGAAATCCAAATTCACCTTTTCTTCCTAGCTACTCGGACAACAAACTTTACACAACTTTTCAATCATATTGACATACGCTCGGAATTTCTAGCGAGAGATTGACAGCCTTATCAGAAGTCGGCGCTCTGATCGAGATATTTAAACTAGTATACCTAGAAAATTTCATCCTTCAAACACCTGCGTCTGGCCCTGTCCCAGCCAATGGACTCCCCCGATGGTCCCCAAAAGACGTTGTCGGTTTGTGAGCTTGGCCTTTATGAGATCCCTCTTGCAACAGGGCCAAAGAAACTCCCTAAATGGTGGCGTTATCGGTACGTTTCTCGAACTTCAAAGAGATAATTCACACTTGTTTGACCCATTTACATCTATCTTTTTGCAGACAAATCGTCAGGGAATACGTCGCCGAATTCACTGGAGTGATGATCGTGGTCATCTTTGGGGACGGGGTTGTTTGTCAACGGGTTTTGTCGACGTATGCTGGCGTTTCACCGACGCCGTACGGTGTGAGTTGTCTTTGTTGTTCGATGTTGATGATCTCATGTTGATCTACTTCGTTCTAGGAATACCTTTCAATCAGTGTCGGATGGGCGGTAGGTAAGACCTTTGCTTAAATCGGTCGTTTTCTACTGAAACCAGATTGTATAGGCGTTGCGGTAGCTGGTTGGATTAGCATTGGAATTTCCGGAGGACACATCAATCCAGCCGTTTGTTTCCGTCATAGTCATTGTATCCTGATACCGATCTGATCACTTCTGAAGGTTACATTGGTTATGGCTACATTCCGAGGCTTTCCTTGGAAAAAAGTTCCAGGTGAGATTCTCCGAAAATCTCTGCTTTCGGAGACCTCTAATCAACACACCTTCAGGCTATATCTTTGCCCAGATGATGGGGGGCTTAGTGGGTGCTAGTATAATCTACGCCAACTACATTCATGCCATCGACATTGTCGAGGGTGGTCGTCATATACGTACCTTAAAAACCGCCGGACTGTTTTCAACCTACGCGGTATGTGATGGGATGACTCGGACGTTCTTAAAGTGAGACTTGGCTAACCTAGAGTGTCCTAGCTGGACTATATGACCAACCTCTCTTGTTTTTTCTCCGAATTCATTGCTTCAGCCCTCTTGATCATCGGTGTGTTCGCCGTGACTGACAAGAATAATGCAGCGCCTTCCAAATCCCTTCTGCCCATTGCGTTGTTTATTATTCTACTAGGTATAGGAGCTAGTCTCGGTATGGAGACAGGTCGGTTTTACCTCGCTGCATAGGTCCACTTCCCTCCTCACAACAACATTTTCTTCTAGGCTACGCAATCAATCCCGCTCGTGATCTTGGTCCTCGAATACTGACTTCAATGGTCGGTTACGGTTCCCAAGTATACACATTTAGAAAGTACGTTCTACCTCTCATTATATTCACATCATTCGATCTTGACAGAGCACCCTGTAGTCATTACTGGCTGTGGTGTGGTGTGATCGGACCGATATTCGGTTGTTTTTTTGGGGCTTTTCTTTATGACTTCTTGCTTTACGATGATTCTGGTAATATTTTCTGTTGTTAGTCATTTTGGGCACGAATTTACTGCGAAGGATCTATATATGTACACACATACACGACTTGGAAAATTCTCTCAGAAGAAAGCAAGAGACAGTGGCTGAGACAATTGGTGGGCATGAGGCAGTATTTTTTGCTGAAAGCAGCAGAGAGCCTTGCAGCCGGACGATGTGAATAGGCAATAGTGTTTGGCATGTGTCATGAATGGGCATTACCTGCGCATGATTTCGAGGGTCCGAAACAGAAGCAGTTTACAGTGTCACCTCTTGGTCGTAACTATGCAGAATTTATGCTTGCTTGTCTAAAACTTTCTTTTCTTGCATCCTTCAAAGTTCTGGCTCAAACAGTATCCTCGGCCCTTTGATAAAAAGAAAAAAGTGGGCCAACGCGCGACGTGCGTGGCAACGAGGCCGGTTGTGGAACGGACAAGTGCCCATCAACTGTTACGGGACCGGGAAAGTCAATACCTTCCGGTCCAAACAGAGTGCCGTCGTGACTGACATATCGCCCGATGTAGAATTATGAAGAACGTTGTTATTTGAGTCAGAGTAGTATGATTGAAGGACCTGTTAATGGCAGAGCGAGAGGGATGAACATAATATCGATAGATTTGCCGAACGAGTCTCACACTCCAAGCAGCTATGTATCCGAGCCTTTCCATCACAGCATCAGTGCCAGAGATCTAAATTCAACCATGGAGTCTACTCACGAACAGGATAGCCCTAAGGAGAACTTTCGAGGAGAATCCAACAATTCTCGCAAGAGTGGGTAAGATAAATAAAGAGTAAGACATACCCCGATCACCATTAACCACGCTCTAAACCCTCCATCAACGTCTGGAGGTAACACATTCTGATCTGTGTGAAAGTGCAAGTTTGGACGACTGAGAGTTGAAGTCGTTGTCGAAGTCTGAATAGGACTTTAAGATGTGTCTGGATGATGCGGAACATGGCCAACGGATAATGCTATATTTTCTGTCCCTTGAGCTGGAAAATGACCTATGAGCCATATCCTGAAGGAATGTAAAAAGCAGCGTAATACGATTTGCAGTCATGGTTATCAGGCAGGGAAGCCAAAAAGGCGACCGCGGTGTAGAGATATCATCGCATGTAGTCTTCAGAAAAGTCGGATACCGGGTACATAGCGTCACCGAGTTTATCGATCAGGTTCTAGATGCGATGGATGAGCTCACGCAGGGTGAGAGGCTTCGAAGGCTGAAAGGAAGTACGGTAAAACTTGTTACTGAGGTTGTAAAGACGATGACTGGGGCGGTTCGAATGGGCAGCCTCAACAAAGTGGTTACTCTAACAGAGTCCGTTGTTCCTCCTTTGGGAAAGGTGGTAAAGTAGGAACAGGTAGAAAAGTTTGAGGACCACATTGCCGCGATCTTCTATTTGTACATATTATCCCCAGAAGATGATGCTGTTGAGTCTAGACTAGTCTCAACTTCTGAACTTCGCCATCAAAGCAATAGGCCCCTCCCAACACAGGATGCTTAAGACGTATTGCATGTATTGCTTGATTTAGGACAAACTAAGAAAAAATATGCCAGGAATAAATATCCAGTATTGATTGTGAGTAAAAAGTCATTCCTGATCTGATTCTGGCTTGAGATGTGTAGGAGGCAAATGCAATAAGTTGAAATGAATAAGAATGTGATGAGAGATGTGTGTGCCTATGTACCCGAGGCTGATTATATCTGTATGAACGTAAAAGAAAAGAAAAGAATATAATGACAGCATCAAGCCAAAACTAAGCCCAGGGTTTGTACAGCTAGATTATGTAGCAGAACATGGACAGTAGGAGAAATAAGAATACGTGATAGCGGTTGAGAGAGTGTTTTGGATGAGTAAACAAGGAGAAGACGACATTGCGAAAATCGATCAGATGACAAGCATCAGAGAAAAGACGCGACAGCGACTGACAGCAATGGGAGCGAGATCGAATAACGAGAGTAAAGGAGAAACGAAGGTGTGCTAATACGCTCATCACTCAATGCTTCTGAGAATCCAAGCTCGAAGTCGACATCTTTCTTGAAATATATGGCTTAGGGGTGGCTGGACCAGCAGTAGTAGGGCTGCTTGTCAATCCAGCTTCCCCTTCTAAAACTGGCGTCAAAGGTGTCCCGATAGTGGGTGAGCCGGTTTCTGGTGTGGGCGACACCAGACTCATAATTGAGGACGAGTTTGAGGCTGAACGGGTACGCGGCACATAGGGTCTTGGAGGTGGTTTCTCTGTAGAGGAGGTACCCACTGGGGTGGTAGATTGCGGTGACGATGGAGGAAGTCGGGGTGAAGTCAGGGGTTCAGCGGTAGGGGAAGGAGCAAAGATGTCTGGAATAGGTTCGGCGGTGAGGATGTCATTTCCGAGTTCGTCAAGGGCTCGGGGGGCAGGGCGTTCGACCGAGGCTTCAAGGAGCTATATCGTAGTGGTCAGTATCACAACATTTATCAACGAAGGAGCAACGCACCTCTCGTCTCAAATCCTCACCAGCATATTCTCCTTCCATCTCATCTGGGCCGAGTAGTAAATTTCCCTTTCGGAATACTTCACCTTCTTCTTGTACCCAAATCTTTGACCTGAGAACGCAGGAAGCGCAAGGATAGGTCAGTACAAAATACCCCAAAACATCGAAAAAAATTGATTTACCTCTCATTTTGTTCGCTACCTGGATCTTCCTCTTCATACCCCTCTCCTTCAACTTCACCTTCACCATCTTCATCGCCCCAATACCTCGGGAACCTACTGCTTTCTTCGTTTTCCTCATCGTCATCCGTATCTTGCTGTACTGCACTCGCCATTAAGACCGACGTCGGACTAAGCACTGGTTCATGTCGAATCGGCTCCGGAGGTGCACGTTCCTTGCCTTTGTCTTTCCTAGATTTACTCGGTAACGGGAACTCTTCATCCGAGTCGTCGTTGGCTTCGAGTGAAGGGGTACCATAGGATGACGATGATGACGACGATGTTGATGAAGAAGAGGTTTGTCTGAAGTGGGGATGAAGGTAACCGTTTCCAACGACCTGAAGTAGTTTCTCTTCCTTTTCCTTTTCTTCTTCCGTCTTCTCTTTGTTGGTAGACGCATCTTTCGTGGATGAATCTAACCGGATACCCAATCCTTTGAGTTTCAACGATGGTCGAGATTTCTCTTTCTGCGCTGATTCCGAATCCGACGAGCCGGTACCTGGCGAGGTTGGTCCATCTTCTGGTTTTTCCTTCGCCTCTCTCTCCTTCTCCCTCTTCTCCCTCTCCAGCACCATGAGACCCTCCACCTTCCCAAGCAACCCCATCATTTCATCATTGATATCCAACAGCTCTTCCACCTTGACTCCCTTACCCTCTGCTCCCTCTGTCGCATTCGCAGCACCTTCAACGACCTTCCCGATCAATTCCGTCATTTCCTCCATCACACCTTTGATCGTCTTTACCAATTCTTCTGGCGTAGCAGGTACAGGTGTAGGGGGACGAGAAGTAAACGTAGATGAAGCACCGTATGCCCACGACAACGAAGCGGGAGCAGAACTTGATCCAGGTCCAGCAGTTGGCGAGAATGGTGAAGACGAGAACAAATCAGGCTCTGTCGTCGTCGATGCTGCATTTCCGGAATCCGTCGTCGTCGTCGCTGACCCTACCACACCTTCAAACCCACCCTTCTCCACAACCTCTTTCATCAACCTGATACCCCTCCTCGCTCTTCCTACCACCTCTTTATCTTTCTCTCCCAATCCCAGTCCTAACACGTCCTCCTCTCCACCTACACCCGTACTCTGCGAATGAGAAGAAGGACTCCGACTCCTCATCGCTTCCGCCAACGCATCTTGCAACCCAATGGCTTTAGCCAACTCCGAGTCTTCAATCATACCCCACAAAGCCTTACTCTTGGCTTTCTTCGTCGGCGTCGCAGAAGATGACGATTTACCAGAGGTCGCGGAAGAATTTTTGGACGCTTGCGAGCCCGAGGCATGAGATGCTGTCGTGGATATAGACGAGAGCGAGGCCTTCTTCGACAGTTCCTGTATCACTGTCGTTCCTGAATTGGAGGTGGTAGGAGGTAAGGGAGAAGTGACCGAGGGAGGTGTACCAGTTTGCGGCGTCGATGTCGCAGGTGTAGATATGGGTGTTGAATCGAGACCAAGACCAGCAGCATGAGCTTCTTCAAGCTCAGCTACTTCTGCAGCCTCCGCAGCGGCTTGAGCTTCTTGAGCGACTCGTTCGGCTTCTTCAGTATTGCGAATACAAGTGTTGAGGATCTCGCGACAAAGTCTGATAGGCATTTCATATGAGTTGATAAGAAAATGCACGCATGTCAAAGAAGACTCACCTAGCATACCCTTCATCCCCAGGAGGGACCTCTAAATCCAGACACCTCATGACTTTGTTCGACTTCAACCCTTGCGCAAGAGCCATCACGCCTGCTACACCCAACGTGTTCCCTGTCAGATCCAGATGCAACAAGCTTCTACTCTCAGGTAAAAACTCTGCCAAACATATCGCGCCTGCGGAATTGATCGAGCAAGAAGATAAAAAAAGACGTTTCAAGGACGTGTTCAACGTGAATGAGATTCGGAGGGCGTGGATCTGTGAGAAATTTTACACCGGGTTGACGAGTTGAGTTGTTAGCGCCAGTAGACAAGAAAGCAGAGAACATGAGAATACGAGAAGAAGAAATCAAAAGTACTACTCACACCCTCCATCTCCTTCCCCTGTCCTCCACCTCCTGCACTCATGTTTCCACTTGCACCACCACCTGCCCCAGACCCTGTCCCACCTCCACCAAGCGGATTCCGACTTAAATCCAGTGTCTCTAAACACCTGTTATATTTGAGTCCCTCAGCTATAACAGCCAATCCCGCAGGGTCTATTTTGTTCTCTGATAGGTTGAGAACCTGGATTGTCCCATCCCGTATTTTACCGTCGATTAGGGTTTAATTTGCAGTTTGCAGTCGTAGACCGGAATCGCCATCGACGTCAAAGAGCGGAGTGTAAAGAATTTGAGATCGTTAAGTAATCGTTATTTAGAGTTCCGTAAACAAAGAAAAGTGAAAATATGCAAAGAAATTTGATGAGCTGAGGACAACGCAAAGGGAGGAAACAAACGGAGTATACACACCTTCAACGTTCGATTCCTTTTCAACACCTGTCCCAAATACCCTACACCTCCATGCCTCAAATCGTTACCCCTTAAATCCAACGTACGTAGAGAACCTGATTACCGGGGTAAGTTGAACAAAACCATATTAGCATCCAGGTCCATAAATCCAACAAAAAAGAAAGAAAGAAAGAAGAAAAAAAGAACGCTCTACAACTCACCAAGCCTCGGTAACGCATCCAACGCTCGTACTTTATCCAACAAAGCCAAAGAAGGAAGTGAAGGCTGATTCTTCTGATGCATCTGATGTTGTTGTTGTTGTACCTGTGCCTGTGCCTGTGCCTGTTTCGCTCCCGTCA
>ML179701.1:0-60149 GCA_004369135.1 Dendrothele bispora CBS 962.96
TTATATGTACAAGTCTGACTTGTTTATTTAACCGTAGTATTCCATGTTGTCCTCTGAGGAGAAAGAAAGAGCTTTACTTGCATGGCAGAGACGTTGGGAACGGTTTCTCGAGTATGTGCTGCAGGTGGGACAGGAACTTGGAATTTGCCCAAGCCGGTAGATCAAATGATATAGAGTTTTTTAGGGATACCGCTACAATGCCAATAATGACCGTATTCATCCCAAGACTTAGATATTCACTTCCCATGTGTCATTTCGTAAAATGCTGCCGGAACCTTGAAACCGGTCGTCGGTCGATTTATCCTGGTACGTTCGAATATGAATCAAAAAAGTCTTGGAACGCCTCCCTCCGACAAAAGCCGCAAAGACAGACGCAAAGCGCCAATTTGAAAGCCGTTGAATCTCAATGGAGTTTCCGAAATCGATCAATGATCAATTGTATAGATCCGTATAGTTTTGAGTTGACAACAAAATTATGTTCAGTAGAAAAAGGGATGGTGCTACAAGATACAGTTAATTTGACGGGGAAATAAAAGAGAAAAGAGAGTATGAGGTATGCATGAAACAGAGACAACTGTGTATATACACATAGGAGATTAAAGGTCCGATAAAACCATTGCGGACAAGAAGAGACAATATCTACCCAATGACAAAAGAAAAGTATGGCGTGAACGGAATCAGAGGTCCAAACACGTCCAGCGTAAGGTATTCTTTAGAACGAATAGCTACAAAGGAGAACACGAGAAAGCATTTCAAGAAAAAAAGGGTTGGTGGGTAATGGATACAAGAGTAGAAATTAGGTTGTACAAGGGGGGTTGTAGGTCAGGGGAAAAGACCTATAGAACAGTAAGGTGGGTCATTATACTGTGAGTGGAGATTAGAATATAATTGAGGCGAAGCTCTATGAAGAAAATTAAAGTGATTGCGAACGGAGCAGATGAGTTGACTGTGAATGTGTTTGCAGGGTTCGTGAGGGCAAAAAAAGGCATTAAAACATTAAGAATCTTATCTGATGAATGCATAAAGTGAAGAGCATAAATGCAGGGGAAAGAAAGAGGGGAAAGGAAGATCACGACGAAGGCGAAGACGATGACGAGGAAGAGCTGGCTAACGATCCCAACCCATGAATCTTCTCGGCAGGATGATACAGGGCTGCGTGAGCGACGACATCAACATCCATTCCAGGGTCTTCATCGATGCTCGTCCTTGGCGAGGACGCATCGGAAACAGAGACGTCACCGGAGGACTCGGGACGTGGCGTGTATCGAGGAAGAGGAGTGGGATCGAGTTTTCGATCACCGTTCGTGTGGAAAAGCTGCGAGTATACAGGAAGGGGCGAGTCGTAATCGTTTGCGGAGCTAGAAGTCGTAGGGGGATAGGTATGTACTATGGTATCCACATTTACTTGAGGAGATCGCTTGGGAAGAGGAAGTTTTGGTGCGACATTAACAAATCGGAGAGGGACGGAAAAGACGAAAGAGTCGTGGGCCTTCGTGTTCGTTCCAGGAGTGTCATACATGAAGGGCAACTTGACGATGGCTTCGTGCCTCACTGTCAAAAGAGGACCAGTGCAAGATGGCCTCAACATTGGTATTCCTGCCCATTCCGAATGCTCGTCCTTTGCTGGATTATGCAGGATGGGGATTTGGGTTTGGAGAGTGTACCACATACGAGGTTCAGTGGGATCGGTGTCCTTGGCAAAGACATAGTTGTCTTTTTGGAGCTTGTACTCGCCAGTTTCAGAGGGAGGGAGGAGCGAGAAAGAACGTGAAAAGGCCGAGTCACCTTCCGAGTCGGATACCATGCTGTCATAAAAGTAAGAAAGACGAGCGCTATCGCGAAGAGGAAGATTGGGAGGCTGGAACTCAGGCCCAGGAAGGGGGTAACGGGAAAGGTACTCTCGTGATGGACGAGACCTACGAAGACGGTCAGATGGGTGCTCACCGAGAACAGAAAGAGAAAAAAGCTCGCATCATACCTGCACTTGTCCTTTTCAACTATGTCCACCTTGAAACCTCCCAACTGCAACCTCTGGCATTCCTCTTGACTCAAATCCTTCGTCCTCAGCCTCAGTGTGAGGGTCAAACTCTTGTCCTTGACGTTGATAAACTCGGGCACCGATACGAGAACTTGGACTTTGGACAGGACATCCAGAGGAATCCTGGACGGACCCGGTTCGCCAGACTGCAAAGACTTGGGACATACATAGAACATCATACAGGACGTGTTTTCTTCCTGCTCATAAGTAGTTGGCGGCCGGACAAATCGCCGGATTTGAATGCATTTTGACGCGTCTAAAACACGAGATCGGGAACAGAGAGAATTGTAAATGTGGCTAAACGACCAGCCCGAAGAGTCTCGCTTGTTCGTGTCGTCAATGGTTAGAAATTTTGCAGTGGCGTAGAGATTGTATGACACTCCGGTGTCGTCAATGCCAAAAGTACATGACGGGGGTAACCAGCCGGGAATAGTCAAATTGAAAAGGACTTTCCACTGACAAGAGCCCGATTCGGATCCTTCATTGCTAAGTAGGACTGGTTCGCCTGAAGGGACGAGTTCGCGTGTTATGGTGCAAAGACGAGTACCAACGTAGCCTACTTGGGGTGCGACGACTTCGGACTGGCCTTCGAAGGTGAGCTGGAGGGACTGAAGGAGAACTTTGGATGATTGTGGGCGGTTGAAGAACAGATATGGGCTTGTCATTGTGATGACGACATCGCCGGAAAGGGAGTATGCAGACCTGGAGCGATTTCCGGTTGACTTGGACACTAAAACACGGATGGAATTGTACTTACGAGGTGCTGGTCTCGCCATACATGTCGACAGTGTCCGAGAGCGGGACGATATCTATAGACATAGACATGACTTGAGATTAGGTATACTAGTGGCCGATTCTAGATTGGTTATTAGGTGGGTGCAACGAGAACTCGAAAAGGCAAATAGAGAAAAAAGAAAAAGAAAAGCGAGGCGGTACTACTGGGAGAGCAGGATTCAGGGATTATAAGTGGGGGAATACAAAGGACATTGAAGGCATTTTAAAGGCTGGCTCGAGTGGCAAGTACGACATAATGAAATAAGCGCGCCCCTGCAACCGATCTGTGTATCATCCCAATGGCGATCGCAAATACAACACGTCTCCAAATCCGGCCGTCCTTTTGTTTGTACATCACCTTCTGTCCTTCTCATCCAATTCTCAGTCCCTGTCTTTGTTCTCTTATTGTACAGATCATGCTCATTCAACATTCCCTGTCATCTTCTCTATATCAAATCTCTTATCCTTGGAAGCCTCTTAGTTATGAATTCCATGTCTCAATCACTTGACAACTAAAAACCGTTTTATCTCGGTCCCTGTCTCCCGATCGCTCTAAGCAAATACTTTTGACACTGCCAATTCATCCTCGTCCCGTTGCCGACGCTCCTTCCGACTCAAAGCTGCGTCTTCCGCGTCCTTTCGGACATTGTATTTTTTACTCTGCTCCCGACGGATAGCAGACCTGACGGCAGCAGGAGACACGAATTCTGGAAAAAACCCGTTTAGCAGACGGCGTTCATGGAACCAGTGAAAAGAGGAGGAACAATACGGCCATGTGATTCATAACCCCGACAGTGTTTGAAAGAACAAAAGGAATGCGTAAATTCTCACCAGGATTCGAGTAGACCGTTGCGCCGCCGAAAGCACCTTCGAAAATCCGAATAGGTGTCAGAACGAACCGTGGTCCAATTTCCACGAGAGTCGTTTGAGGTGGTCCATTAGGCTGAAGAGGATCCTTTTCTAGTATCTGGAAAGAAAAATATGAATATTGAGATTGAGGGAACGATACAAAGATTTTTTGGAATGGAAGTGCGGGATCGTATGCAGGTGGTATGAAGCGTGCGCGCGCGTAAATAGCCACAGGGGTTGGCGAAAGAAAAGCTAGCATGTACCTGGAAGTTACGAAACCATATTTTCGAGTCGAGGATAGAAAATGTTAGGATGTGGTCAATGAATGGCTTCGCTTTCCTTGCGGTTTGTGGGACCCCGAATATCTGTAAACGCATTCCATTCATGAGACTTGCCTACTACAAATAAATAAGGCAACCCACATGTGTGAAAACTTCCTTGGTCAAACGTCCCCACTCCGTTTCATCAAAGCTTTTGTCAAAGCTCAACAGACCTCGACTGCCCTTGAGGCAATTGCCAGTCATTTTGAGTTCGTCCATGGTATGTATGTTCTGAACATGCATTTTGATACTAGGTCCGTTAGGCATCTTGGCAGCCCAGAGATAGAGATCTTCATGTCTCCGAGCTTCAAAATAAAGCGTGTTATTGCAGTTGTTGAGATCTGCTAATTCGGGAAGAAGATGGAGTTGGGACTTGGAGTCAAGTTTCGAGTCTTGTGAACGAATGAGAACAACGTCAAAAGGAAATGCAAGGATGCTGCACCTTTCTTTACATGAGGCAGTAAGGCTTCAAGATCGTTCATCAAGTGCCGCATTCGGTGGGTAACACCACGCGAAGAAAGCAGGAGAACTCGCTGCTTGTTTTTCTTTTTCTTGGGAGCGGTTTCTTCAACATCATCGACGTCCATGTCATCTGCTTTGCGTTTTCCTTTGGCATCTGCTTTGGCCGCATTGGCCTTTTGAATTTTGAGAACGGAAGCCATGGAGGAAGAAGAAAAAATGAAAGATTATGTAAGAGGGTGTGCCAAAGACGTTTACAGTCGGCGGCGGGAGGGCGAACGTCGACGTCAAAGAGGTCAAATAGGTCGACAGCGAGGGCGAACGCGACAGATACCGTAGAAATGGAGACTTGAGAGCGGTGAGACAAGTAAATAAACTGAAAAGCTCGCGCCAAACATAGGATAGCAACCCTTGACCTCTTACCACCACCATCTCTCGTCCTCTCAGGTATGTCACTTTTTGCCCCGTTCTGGCCCTATCCAACCTCGCCCCAATCATCACAATCAGACCCACTTCCAATCCCTACCTGAAGCCCTCCTCACACACAATCCCAAATTCCTTAAGAACTAGTTAAATTGGCCATGCCAGACGCTGACTCTACTCGCAAACGCTCCCGTTCGCCTTCAGACAGCGATAACCAGAAAATCCACAAACGCGCAAATACTGGTGTTCCACCTTCACAAGACTCACCCTCCAGCCCAACAGGTTCACCTCTAAATCCTACCGCGCCTGACGTTTCTATCACTGATATGACTTCCGACAACCTTACATCCTCCAATTCAGGTTCTGACAAGGCCAACGACCCCAGCAATGCTATCGACTCCAAACTCAGTGAAGACTTCAAGGCCAATACCGATTCCGCCCCGCCCTCTGCCATGATCCATATGCGTTGCTTGATTGTCACCCAAGACGCTTCCATCATTATTGGCAAAGGTGGCTCACACGTCAACGAAATTCGCGAGAAAAGCGGCGCTAGGGTCATGGTGTCGGAGAGTATCCCTGGAAATCCTGAACGTATCTTGAATGTTAGTGGACCTCTGGATGCCGTGTCGAAGGTCAATATCGTTACTTTTTGTGTAACTATCCCGTTCTGATTGTTGACAGGCTTTCGGTCTCATTGTACGCCGAATCAACGATGAACCTTTTGACGTTCCGTCTGTCCCTGGTAGTCGCGCAGTTACTATCAAATTCATGATACCCAACTCTCGTATGGGCTCTGTCATTGGAAAACAAGGTTCCAAAATCAAGGAAATTCAAGATGCCAGTGGGGCTAGACTCAATGCTAGTGAAGGCATGCTACCCGGTTCAACTGAGGTAAGCGACTCTGGTTTTTCTAACATTCTTGTCTCACTTTCCCGTTTATAGCGTGTACTAAGTGTCGCTGGCGTGGCCGACGCTATACATATCGCGACTTACTACATCGGGAATATATTGATAGAAGCGCAAGAACGCATGCCCTCCTCCAACACTAGCTACCGACCGTCCTCTAGGCGACCTCAGAGCGGTTCCTCTTCCTCTTACGTGCCAGGTTACAATAATACTCCTTACGGCTCTAGTTCGCAACATCACAACCCTCCCCAGCAACTTCAGACTCAACAAATTTATATTCCAAACGACTTGGTTGGATGCATCATTGGGAAGGGAGGCAGTAAGATCAATGAGATTAGGCATATGAGCGCGAGTCAAATCAAGATTATGGAACCCGGTGCCGTTGGTGTTGGTGTTGGTGGGGCAGCCCCTTCTGGAAGTGAAGGAGAGAGATTGGTGGTGATCACAGGACAGCCTGCAAATATTCAAATGGCAGTGCAGTTGCTTTACCATGTATGTTTACGCTTTCGTGTTCTAGACCCACCAAACTCAATCATTTCCGTTGCAGCGTCTCGAACAAGAGAAGCAAAAGCAGCTGCGAGCCCAGCAATCTTCGTCTGCCTCAACGTAAAAATGCTTCGTTCAATGAGCAAACTATTCGTCTTGTCCTTTCGCCTTCGTACATCACTTGTGTAATGATCGATTTTTCCCCCCTACCCCCCCACCTCCCCCGCCTTCCATTATCCTACACGTTATCTTTCCCTATATTTCAAAGTCGACTCATTACACTCTATTTCTGATTTTCTGCACCTGTCATTCGTCTTTCTTCTCTTTTGGTGGCTCCAGGAGTGCAGTAACATGCACTCCTGTTGTAGGCTTGTACAAATATAGTTCTACCTCATACGATGTCCTTTACTTATATTTCCGTAGCTTCTCGTCGGGCTTTTTAGTCTATGTTTCGTCATCCATTACCCATATTCTTCCCATATCCACCACATGTCCTGTCGACAGCCCAACCCTCCATGCCCTTTACCCCAAAGACGAAAACCTCTAGACTCAACTCATGCTTTTGATAGCTTTTGTCCACCACCCATGTTCTTGCCTGGAATCGATTATTTATCATATGCATCATGCTTGCTCAATTCCTTTTTCCGTTCACTGGGTTGCTTCATCCCGCACGTCTACCTGAAAACATGTATCCTGTCCTTGGATCCCTCGTATCTGCACATCATCCCAATCCAGTCCAATCATCATCCATGCTTGTGTCCATTGCTCAAAGTCTCTTGACATCCCGTATTATACAAAATATGTTCACAATAATCTTCTGACATGTATCAATCACATCCCAGGTCTAATTGTGTTGCTTTCGGTCCTTAGTACTGTTCATCGGTTCAATTTGTCCTACTGTAATCCCATGTATTATAGTCAAATTCATCAAGAAAATAATAAACTGGAAATATTCAAGGATGTGCGTCGCGGTATGAGCTTGTCAAAAAACTTTAATGAGTCGGAGCCGTATGCGCGCCAAAAAATTGTCACGTACACGTGAGACAAGCGTGAGCTTCGCGTTTATTGTCACGCTCCTTTGTTTTTTGTAATGTCCGACGACAGTGCAGACTTGGGTACGCCGAATCCTAAACTTATATCACTCAAAAATCGAGTAATTGATCATCATTATTAGGTGGCTTCGGACCAACAACCCCTCTAACTAAGACCGCTCGCTCGTCCAAACCCAAATCCAAATCCAATGCTGCTGGTCCATCCACAAAGACGAAATCCAAGACGACTGCGACATCCAGAAAGAGACAGAGAGTTGCTGATCCGCCTCTTGAAACTACGGAAATGGAAGTGATCAACGTAGATGACAATGATGGGGAAGAAGAGGATGATGAACTCGCGTCGACGATACCTGAGGAAGTTCCACCGCCCAAAACAACGTCGTCAAAGTCGCGCACAAGATCTAGTCGGGAAGGTGGTACAAGTGCTGGGACTTCTAATGCTGCCACGATTGTTGTGAATGGAAGACATCCGAGTGGGAACGGGAAAGGGAAGAAAGCCATGACGGGTGGTTCAAGAACAAAGGCAGCACCTGCTGCTACAGAGACGATTGATTTGAACAATGCGGAAGGATCAGAAGAGGAGTCGACGGCACCATCGCTGGTGCATGCCATCAATAATGCGAGTGGCTCTCGTCCGCAAAGGCGTCAACACGGCGAACATCATGAAGACAAGTTGCGGAAACGTGCAGAACAGGTATTGTTCTTGGTGCCTGTGGTTGATGATTTGAGACTTAATTTTTTGTTTTTTCTTTACAAATCCAGGCTGAAGCACGCTGTGAACAGTTAAGGAAACAGGTGGAGGAGCTTTTGCGGGTACGAGAAACGGAAGCCGAGGAGCTGTTACGGGAGGAGAGGGCTCAGAACGAGGCTCAACAGAAAGGTAAACATGTTTCATCGGCGAGAGTTATCATTTGTACTCATTTTCGTATTACTATAGCAAAAGACCAGTTGATTAGGGAGTTGAATTCGGCACTCGCCAAAATTGAGCCCTTAGCTCGTCAAGGCAAGACGTCAGTTATTAACCTTCTCACTCGCGAAGCCGCGGATATCGAGAAACGGCAACTTGAAGAAGAACTGATGCAGTATAAGGCACAATTGGAGCAAACAGAAGAGTCAGCGAAGGAAAAGGACAATGCTATAGATGAGTTGGAGATGACTAGTGCGTTACTTGGTTTTTTTCAATTCTGATTTTGGGATCTGACTGTAAACCTCAGTTAAGGAACTTCGTTTTGAACTCGATATGGAACGAAAACAAAAGGCTGCTCCTCCGAAACCTGTTCCCGGTTCTGCGCAACGTGGCCGTCGCGGTGTGTTGGGCAACGATGAACCTAAGAATACTCAACTTGTCAAAGCATACGAGGACCTGACCAATCTTTTGATTTGCGACGTCAAACAAATGTCAAAATCCTACCTCGATTTGGACAACTGGCTATGGACTTGTATCTACACGTATGTCAGTCAAGACGGCTCGATACAGAAAAGTTTGTCTTTTATAATTAGTTTTCTGACTACTGTGTTCACAATCATTCCCATTGTCAGGTATAAATTTCCAGATCAAAGCTCTTTATGAACTCCCAAAAGACGCTCCGGATCCCGAGACCAAGGATGACTTGATGGAAACTATTTATTATGTTCCCTTAGAACTGGACAAAGAAGAGCCGGAATTCGTTGAAAAGCTTGGTTTCTTGGGTAACTCGTTCTCATTCAGTCGGTCTCAGCTCGCTTTATTTCTACGAACAATGCACGATTTCTTTGCCAAAGCGCTAGGAGCAGAACAGTCTGCAGATATATCCATGGAATCTGGCCAGATGGAGGACGATGACGTCCAGTTTGTTGAAGCTATGTGAAATTTTGTGGTCTTGATTATATACCGACTGTATTGCAATACTTCCCTATCTGCCATGTAATATACATCAGTCCATAGCCTGTAGTGGCTCCACTACCTTCTCCAGTATCTCCTTCAGCTGCTCTGAAACATCAGCGTAAAAGGCCTGGCTCTCTGTGTCAGCTTGACCCCTGAGATTAGCTATCCGTTTGTCCATTTCTCTCTGCACCATAACCTCAGCAACGTCTCGAACGGTACGTTCCCATTCCCACTTTCGAACTAACGTCTTCAACCCATTCAACTGCTGGGTCCATTCTATGTTTTGTTGAACCTCGAGTGCGTGGACTCGAGATTTCAAGGATTCGATCTGAGAACCGTCAGAAATCCTTGGACATGGAAGAGAAACAGATGAGCAATGATCTGACCTCAGCCACTTGAGTTTCTCTTGTGCGTTCTATTGCTTGCACCCTTATGTTCTGTTCTCTACCACGGAGTTCAGTGGCCATGATGTCTTTGTATATCTGACGTGAATTCAGCTTCGACACGAGAGGAGTTCACTTGACATACCTCTGAGTCCATCAGCTCATCCACTTTGGTCAGTAAATTCTGCGCAATGTCACCAGAAACAGGATTGATACTTCCAGGACTTGCTATCGTATCGGATGCGAAATTCATTTTGACATCTGAAGATGTGATGTGCATCCACTGTTTCCGACTTTCAGAAACCCATCTAGCAATTTCCTCACAATATCTTTCAAGCTCGGGACCATCATTGTAAGGCTGAAAGCCTCGAAGGTCGTCGAGGTACGTTAAAGGTGAACTCAGTAAGAATTGGATTGCAGGTTCATTGTCTAAGGAGGGGATTTCGAATCCCTGAGGCTCGAGAAGTTCTCCTTCTTCGGCGGTTATCGTGTGCTTCAACGCAGTCTCGGTGTGGTTCTGTCGAACAGATTTTTGCAGTTCAAGGATCCGCATAAGTGCACTGAAAAGTGATTATAGTGAAGATCGATGCTGACACAAGATGAGCCACTTACTCTACGTGCTTGACGCGGTCTTTTACGTTGCTCATTGGTATGAAATGCAGGTCTGTTAGACGGAAAAGGTGACAGAAAGATGACAGAAAATGTTAAGCCCTGTTTCCTGGCTGAGCGCTAGCGATGTCTTATTGAGGTTTTAGAGGGGGATTGCGTGAGAAATCGCTTGTATGTGGACGGGTTGATGCATTCAATGATCTCCGTGAGTTCTATCATCTGCATTGACGTACACGAGTTCGTTCTATTAATTACATTTTGGTTATACTTCCCCATCTTACATTTGAGTCTCGGAAGATTGGGTATTACTCTCCAATTACGTCGGGTTTAGACCTGTCAAATGTTTCTCAATGAACGGGGAGCAGAGCACGGTTTAGTAATGACTTGCATATCGTCGTAAGATTGTAATGAGACACCAGCCGCAGACCAAACCTTAAGGGAGGTCTGATCACCCACTTTTAACGCGTTCCTTGCAGCGATTGCACTGTAAGTGCCATCTGTTCCACTCAGGGTTGCACCTGCTTGTATAAGAATATCTACCACATCGCGATAACCTTGTCTAGCGGCCTGACCAAATCGGATTAGTGAAAGCACAATATCGTTAGGACGAACTTACGTAGTATAGTGCTGTGTGCCCTAAGCTATCCCGAAGATGTACGAGGGCCCCGGACTGAAGAAGTAGGTTGACGGATTCCATGTGTCCGTTGAATGCCGCTATTTGAAGAGGTGATCTTCCCGACCCGGACTCAAGAGAATTGACTATCCCTCCCGGAATGTTGGTATACTTCGGTATTTCGATCAGGCCATCACCTGTGTTTGTGACCGGTTGAGTCAGATCAATGCAAAACCTTATACTCTTAATATCGTTTTTGGCGGCAGCAAGATGTATCAAGAAAGGCAGCAGAACCGCTTCCGTCGAAGAAGCCTCCGATGCGGTCCACGACCAAGTTGCAGCAGCATTCTGAGAAGTGTTGTCTAAGTCTGACACTGTGATGACGGGCCCTTGCCGGGAAGCGGGTTGAGAAAGCTGCATGAAATGAGACAAGACACCTTGAAGACTTTCAACGTTCTGTTCGATAGTTGTTTGGCTTGGAGGTGCGGCAGCCGGAGGTCGGGTGAGCTCTACGGATTTGAAACTATTAGAAGTCTATCGTCAACACGGAAACCGTTCTACCTCCGCGCAAAGGCACACCCATTAATTTGCGAACTTCGCCATTGCTTAGTTCAGGTTTGGAAAGGAGATAGCTCAATTTGGCGAGAGCACACTGGAAGAAATATCAGTACCACAACTAGACGTAGCAACATTGAAGGTATTACCTCCGGTGTCATATCACCTCCCGGAACGACCCCAGCTTGTAGCAATGTCCTTCCGGTCTCATAGGCATCTGAAACTGATCCTCGAGTACATTGAGTGATTGCAACTACTACAATGCCTTGATCACAAGCGTCTCTGAGAGCTTTCATCAGATCAGGGCGTTGGGGTGCATTGCCAGAGCCAAATGTTTCAAGGACCACCCCTTTCATGGGAGGTGCAAAAAACGCCTTTACGGTTCCAGTAGTAATACCCGGAAAGAGACGAAGTGTAGCTGTACACGGATCAGTCAACAGTCATTTTACATCGCCTTCGAGTCCTTACCGACATGTGGACTCATATCTGTAAGTTCCGTTAATGTGCGTTTTGCAAAGAAGGCAACTTCCTTACCTTTGTGGGCTTTGAAGCGACGTAAGCTAGTCTGTCGAATGACATCATTCCAATTGACGACAATGTCAATTCCGACTAGTTTTCATAAATCTTCAATATAGGCCAAGAATCCATTGACATCTACTGACCGTCAACTAAAGGCGGGAAATTGGGACTATCGAAAGCACTGAGGTCATGCGATGATATCTTGGACACCCTATTCCCCCGATACAGCCTGTGATTGAAATACAAGCAACATTCTACGTACCGTTGAGCATTTCCCAGAAAAGAAACTTCGATGAACCTACCAGGAATAATATAGTGCCCTGCGATAGTCAGTGCCCCCATCAAATTGTCAATGGCATCATTCCGCAATTGTGACAGAGGTATCTGGGCGCCTGTCAATATCTAGACGCGTAAGATTCTTAGCCGCTTGCTAGTCTACGTTGCAAAAGACTTATATTTACCACAGTCTTTCCGAGATCTTCAAGCAAGAAGCTCAATGCGCTCGCAGCTAATAAAGCATCAAGTTAATCATGTGTAGCTCCGACCAGAAATTAGACGTACTATATGACATTGTATCTGTGCCATGGAGGATAACGAACGCATCAAAGGAGTAGTTCAGCTCTATTTCGGTGGCAATGCGTATCCAGTCTGTTCTGACAGTCAATCGCATCAAGTTTCAACTGACTCTTATAAAAGTGTTTACCGTTCATCTCCACGTTGCTACTATCAAGTAAACGATCCCACTACTCGAGTTTTATGAGCTATCTTCTGGATTTGATGATCACACCGCACCTCAAGTACAGCATAACGAATACTTTTTCGCCCGCTACCACCCGGAACGGTGCTACGCGGAGTGACCAGACTCGGCAAATGAGCCTCGTAAACACCATCAGAAGTTTGAACACAGGTGTAATGGCCTTTTGAAGCCGTTTGATGACCAGAAGGCCGCAGATTTGAAGTCTCTCCGATCGGCCTTGATGAACGAACTAACAAGGTCGGGTGTTGGGGCGTGGTCTCTGTCGAGGGGAAGATATTCTCAGAAGGACTGTTTCTACCACTCCCGGTACTCCACTTTCTAAAACCTTGCACGGACCCAGAGTTCGAAAACAACGAATTTTGAAGAGGATCATGAAAGCGGGATTGACTTCGCAATGTTTCAGTCAGGAAATGAGGTTCTGGAACATAGCCCTGTTGTCCGACGAGCATGCCAATCGTCCCGCCGGTGTAGATGACTAGAACCCGAGACTCATCAGCCAACTGAGGTGTCAGATTCATGATGGTCGCAGACAAGGAGATGGCGGATATTAAAAAGTTCAGACTAATATCCGAGAGATAAGATAACCACGCGAGTATCTCCACGATCACCCAAGTATAAAATCACTCAATGAAAGTTTTTGAGTCATAAAAACTTTCATTCCCTTCAAATCATGGACGCACTCAAAGCCATATTCGAGAAAAAAAAGCAAGAGGTATAATGCATACTATGCTCCGCGATCTGGCTATTAACACGCCTCAAAGGGCTCTCCAGCTTTGGTGACTTTCATCACCGCGGGTTATCCGAAGAAGGAGGACACTGTGCCCCTACTGCTTGCCATGCAAAATGGTGGAACTGACATTGTTGAACTGGGTGTTCCCTTCTCCGATCCCATAGCCGATGGTCCCGTCATCCAAGAAAGTAACGCTGTACGTCCGTTGGGCCTGGGCACATTCGACATGACTGACTCGGTCGTAAATAATACAGGCCGCTTTGAAGAACGACATTGAATATGCTACTGTTCTGGGACAACTCAGGGAAGCAAGGTCCCAAGGATTGACTATTCCCGTTCTTCTGATGGGTGAGTTTTTGAGCACTGTTTTCGGGAATATAAGCCCTTAACCGAAAACGCTCCTCAGGCTACTATAACCCCATCTTAGCTTATGGAGAAGACAAGGCCATTCAGGATGCCAGTGAGGCTGGTGCAAATGGATTTATCATGGTTGATCTTCCTCCCGAGGAAGCTCTTACCTTCCGAGAAAAATGCACGAGAATGAAGTATGTGTCCATCTTTCTTCGATTGTGTGCTGGGTTCTCATTGGCCACAAGCATCTCCTATGTGCCTCTCATTGCTCCTTCGACTACTTTACATCGAATCAAGTTCCTGGCCTCCATCGCTGATAGCTTCATTTACGTGGTGTCCAAAGTGGGTTGGAATCGAAGTAACATGCGGATATTATGCTAAATTATTGGTCAGATGGGCACCACTGGATCGTCGGATAAAGTCGCGATCAATGCTGCACTTCCGGACATCATCAGCCGAGTGCGTGAATACGCAACTGTGCCCATCGCTGTCGGATTCGGTGTTGCAAATCGTGGACACTTCGATTACGTCGCCGATGCGGGTGCAGACGGTGTCGTGATTGGTAGTCGTTTGGTCACAGTTATCAAAAATGCACCTCCGGGCCAAATCGTTCAAGAAGTTGAAGCCTTCTGCTCAAGAATCTCTTTGAAGGGACAACCAGCCCAGCCCCGTTCACCTCCCCCACCGAGATTGACATCGCCGGCTCCCGTAAATGTGAATAAGAATGGGCCAGCCGTGTCCAATTCAGCTTCCGATCCAGTAACTCTGCCTGCTCGATTCGGAGAATTTGGTGGTCAATATGTACCTGAAGCCCTATTCGACTGTCTTATAGAATTGGAGGAGGCTCACAAGTCCGCCATGGCTGATCCCGAGTTTTGGAAAGAATTCCGGAGTCATTACGACTATATCAATCGTCCCTCAAACTTATACCTGTCGGAGAACTTGACTAAAGATGCTGGCGGTGCTAATATCTGGTTGAAGAGAGAGGATTTGTGAGTTTATTTTACCGACCATTTTCACTTTACAGACACTGACCGCGGCCACGTCCTAGGAATCACACGGGTTCACACAAAATCAACAATGCTATTGGCCAGGTAGGTTTCCTTCATATCATTTTTGTTCTGAATTTCTCAAAATAACTTGGACCTTAGATTCTTTTGGCACGCCGCATTGGCAAAACTCGTATCATTGCGGAGACTGGTGCAGGACAGCATGGTGTTGCTACTGCAACTGTCTGTGCTAAGTTTGGTTTGGAGTGCATTGTTTACATGGGTGCGGAGGATGTTCGGCGTCAAGCTCTCAATGTTTTCCGAATTGAGATGCTGGGTGGGAAGGTAAAAATTGTTTATAGTCCGATATATGTCCCGCTGCTGATGTTTCGTGTTTTGTAGGTCATACCAGTAAATTCAGGTTCTTGCACACTCAAGGATGCTGTCAATGAAGCTATGCGAGACTGGGTCACTAATCTCGCTACCACGCATTATTTAGTCGGTTCTGCTATCGGTCCTCATCCTTTCCCTACCATTGTCCGAGATTTCCAGAAGGTCATCAGTAAGGAAATCAAGGAGCAGCTGCAAGAGAAACGTGGCAAACTTCCTGATGCTGTCGTGGCATGTGTGGGTGGAGGTAGTAACGCCATCGGCACATTCTACAACTTTATTGAAGATAAAGGCGTCCGATTGATTGGTGTCGAAGCTGGAGGGGAAGGTAAGTGAACTAGTCTTTGTCTGTAAAGCTCTGCTAACCCCAAGTTTAAGGTGTTGACGGTATTCGTCATTCCGCTACACTTTCCATGGGACAGCCCGGTGTTCTCCATGGTGTTCGTACTTATATCTTGCAATCAGCTGCAGGCCAGATCATAGAAACGCACTCAATCAGCGCGGGACTTGACTATCCAGGTGTCGGACCTGAGCACGCCTGGTTGAAGGACTCAGGTCGGGCAGAATACATAGTCGCCACAGATGAAGAAGCCCTTCGAGGATTCCGTCTGTTAACGCAGCGCGAGGGTATAATTCCAGGTGAGTGTCATCTGTCCTTTGGGCGGAAAATTCTCCTTACCGTACAAAACTAGCCCTGGAATCCTCTCATGCAATCTGGAAGGCTTTCGAGCTGGCCAAGACTCTCCCTAAAGATTCCGATATCGTTGTTGTAAGTAATTCCTTTTCTTGGGTGTGGATATTAGACTGAACTTCCTTTCAGTGTCTATCTGGCCGTGGTGACAAGGATGTCGAACAGATTTCTCAAATTCTACCCAAGTGGGCAGATAAGTTGGATTGGCATGTGGCCACCCGTGCACCTGTTTTAGAGCACCTACAGTAAATTATAGAATATATATTGGGACCAAACATCCCACTGTATGTATGTAATACCATTTTGTATGTTACTTGTAGTGGTATGTACAAATTTCTCAAAATAGGGGAATATTGTTTGAACATGTTTAGGTCGATACTTCTGACTCGAATATCCTTCTCAAAAAAAAACTTTGTTGACACTAGAAGCCCACAAGCATAGTCCTTTGAAATAATGGCTTCAGATCCTCAAATGTTAGCAAATCAACGTATCGTCGAAGATCTAGCATCGCGTCTCAGGAGACGGTGCGTTGAATACTAGAATGGCTTGATTTCTTGATCCCATAGCTTCATTTTCTCAGTCAAGTCGTGGGTTCACGTCAAGCAGCATTGGAAACCCTCCTGGTGTTGCGTCAGGTAGTGTCGCGAGCTCGATTCTCCAATGTAGATCAATTGGTGGACGTGATAAGAAGTGTGGGGCGAAGGCTAGTAGATGCACAACCAAAAGGTCGAGCTCATTCCTTTCTGTACGAGTATGCAGATTTTAATCACGGATCTTTCATTACGGGTACTTCAGAGCATTCTGTCGGAAATACTGTACGCAAGGTGCTCCATCATATACGTGAAGAATACCATACCGCGACCGAGGGTTCTACACCCGCGCCTGCGCCGACCTTTTCAATAGCCAAGTTTGTCTCTCAAGGACAGCCTCGAAAACAGCAGACTGTGCAAAAAAATGACGCCGCGAAAGTCCCGTTAAAAGAGAACGATCCTGATGACCCAGATTCGTTTGCGAGAACACTCAAGCCCGTGCTGATGGAGGCTATTCAAGATGTCTTTGATGAGCTCGAGACGGTCTATGATAATATCTCAAAAAACGCCAAAGATCACATCCATTCAGAGTAGGTCACCAAGGTAATACTGCTATGAAAAGAATCTAACGGACTTTGTAGCGAAATAATTCTGACACTCGGAAAGTCAAAAACAGTCGAATCTTTTTTGAAGGCTGCTGCCCATCACAGAAATTACACTGTCATTGTCGCTGAAACTGCGCCATCGTTCGTTTTTTCCTCTTTCCATGATCATGGTCTTACCCGTCATTTCACTAGATACGGAGGACGTGAAATGGCGAAATCGCTGTCCTCTGCTGGAATATCCACATTCCTAGTCCCCGACTCTTCAATATACGCCCTCATGTCTAGGGTCAACAAAGTCATTCTCGGTGCTCACGCGATCTTGGCCAACGGTGGAATGTTCGCCACATCCGGCGCGCTACTTGCAGCAACAGCTGCGCGGGCATACAGTACACCCGTTGTAGTCTGCGCTGGTCAATTCAAGCTGACACCACTATGGAATCTGTACCACGAATATGGCGCCCTCGATTTCGGTGACCCTAGTAGCGTCCTTGGCTTTGAGGAAGGGGATCTCGTCGACAAGGTTGACGTGGTGAATCCGTATTACGATTATGTACAACCTGAACTTCTGGATGCCTTTATAACCAACTAGTAAGTGTTCAGCCTCGTCACAATCAAAACCATGTCTAATTGTGTGCTCAGTGGTGATCATCCACCGTCTTCAATATACCGATTATTGAAAGAGACGTACGATGACGAAGACAATGAGTTGTAGTATCATTAATGCAAAATGTAGATGTAGATGTATGTAGAGCAACTAAGGAGGATGCTGAAGATGATTTTGTAGTACTCTATGTAATGATCTATTTTTTAAGAATATCGAAAAATGCTTCTTGAGGCAGATCAACCGTTCCAATCCTCTTCATCCTCTTCTTGCCCTCTTTCTGGTTCTCCAGGTGCTTCATTTTCCGTTCGTAGTGACCTAGTGGCCAAATAGGGTCAGGAAGAGAAAAACTGACAAAGACTCAGACCATGTACCTCCATACAAACCAGCAGTGACATCTGCGCGCATCGCCGAAAGTGTTTCTCTCGCAATAACCTTTTTGCCTATTGCAGCTTGAATGGGTACCTCGAATAGTTGTCGAGGAATGACTTTGTCTAGTAAAGACATATGAACTTGATGATACGCATAACTAAAGGAAAAAGGAGACATACGAAGTTTCTTGACCCATGCCCGTCCTATTTTATCCTGAGCTGAAGTGTGAACGATGATAGCTAAGGCATCCACCGGTTTTCCATTCAATAAGAAAACCATCTGAATATTGGTTCAGTTATGATGAACTCAGTGAGATTCTTTCTGACGAGCTCACCTTTGCGAGATCGCTCTTTTTGTAACCTGCATCTTCATAGCTGATGGGGTTAGGTGAGGTCATTTTCGTCGACAAGGGCCTGGGCAAGACACATACTCGAAACTGGCAAAACCAGAACTTCGACGTTTCAGTTGGTCAAAGAAATCTGTCACCACTTCACTCAATGGTACGGTGCAGGTCAGCATAATACGCGATGAAGAGGATTCAGAACCAGTGTCCAAGTAACGGTGATCTAGATCCTCTGCCCGATGAGAGAAACAGAGGTCCATCATGTCGCCAAAGTATTCTAGATATACATAGTCAAAAACGGTGCAAAGGTTCAAGAATCAGGTGGACTACCTTCGGGAACGATAATCGAAGCTTTCACTACGGGTTCTTGAATTTCTTTAACCTTGGAAGCGAGTCCAAGTACGTCTGGAAATTCGGTAGGGTTGCTTATGAAAACTTCTTTGCCATCTCTATAAACGACTAGGAAAAAGTCAGGAACATTACAATCACAAGGCTGTGAGGAAATACCAACTTTTGTAAGGTACTGTAGGAGCAGTGATTATAATATTGGCGTCGTATTCATCTTCAAGTCGTTGGCGGAAAACGTCCATGTGTAAGGTTCCTAGAAAGCCTAATCGACAACCTTGTCCCAGTGCGGTTGAAGATTCTCGTTGGACGGTGACACTCCTGTCTGTAAGAGTAAGCTAGATTTCAACAGATCAGCTTGTTGATATCTCAGATGTCAACGTGACTGGCTCATACTCTTTTAATCGATTCTTCTAATTTCGGGAAATCGCTGCTATCTATGGGGAAAACACCCGCAAAGACCTAGATTGATGAGCAGAATTCTTTCCAGAAAGAACTTGGCTTTACCATGGCCTTGGACGGCTTGAAGCCGGGCATGGGTTCGACAGGTTCGCCAACTCGATGGAGAGTGTCACCAATGTGTGCTGTGTTAATGGTCACTTAAGCCGAGGGGGATTCGTCATAAGCTAACAAACCTTCTGAAGAAACTTTCATGTTGCAAGCAATATAGCCAACTTGGCCGGGATGCAAACTAGTGGTGGGCACTTCCTCCGGATGCATTATTCCAATCTCTGTAATTTCGTACTTCTTGCGGGTATGACACGAAGCTATCTTGTCGCCTAAAACGAAACTGTTGAAATCGACATTATATTAGACGGCGTGATTGTTACCTTTTCTTAGGATTCCGTCTTGTATATTTATTAATGATATTACGCCTCTGTAGCGATCATACCTGAAGTACACTTAAGAATATATTTGCAGAATTTTCACTGGAAACACATACAATGAATCAAAAAGGAAAGCCTTCACCGGAGCTTGAGGACTGCTTTTAGACGGTGGAGGTATCCGTTCAATGACCGCTTTCAAGACTGCATCCACACCCTTTCCCGTCTTTGCAGAGATGGAAAGAATCTCCGCAGGATCAATACCAAAAGTGGATTGTATTTGTGAAGCAATCAATTCCGGCTGGGCTGCTGGAAGATCTATCTGGTCGTTTTTGAGGGCATGACGTCGGAAAGTCAGTGAAGCACTTACTTTGTTCAATACGGGAATGATTTTCAGTCCTCTCTCTCGAGCAATATGAAAGACAGATATAGACTGTGCCTGTACTCCTTGGCTTGCATCGACCTAAGTGACTGTCAAAAACTTCCATCTCAGAGGATAAAAAAGAATGAGCGTGTACCAGTAGAAGTGCACCTTGACAAGCAGCTAGAGATCGTGATACTTCCCAAGAAAAATCGACGTGTCCCTGGGCATTTCGGATGAGACGTTTGAAGGACTGCAGAAAGAATAAACCGACCGGTGTGTCAATGAGATTGAGAAGAAACTTTTTATCGGCATGCTCATGAATCATACTGCGAATGTCTTAATAAATACTAACTGCATCTCGAAATGATAACCATACCTAGCAGTCTGGGCTTTGACTGGGAAGCTTGTTAGTACCGTAGTCCTTATCAAATAGAACTTGTTATGCACCAGTAATGCCTCGTTCACGCTCTACTTTTAATTTGTCCAAAACTTGTTCATTACGACCCATTTCTTTCTTCTTTATTGTTCCCGTTAGCTGAGAGTAGGTTTGAGCCGTTATTCATGTCTTGAGAAAAGAAAAGATAAAGACCTCAAGTAGCCTGCATGCTTTACTTTAATTAAGTCAAGGATGAAAGTAAGTGAAACTTACCTATCTGCAAGTGTAGATTTACCATGGTCTAGAGACCGTAAGCCATACCGGGCCTAGCCAAGAATAGATATGTATCTTACCTATGTGCGCAATGATTGAGAAGTTTCTGTAATAGAAGAGAATAAGTTTTCGAGCGTAAGATCATATAAGCAGACACACCTGATAACGTCGGGCGGAAAATCCTCCATACGCAATGACTTTGGCGCGTCCAGACGCGATGAAGAACTGAAATTCCGACAGTTCCATGTTCTCCATTCCCGGGAAGGACGACTGAGGACTTTGAGGCAGGCATTACGCCAAAGTGAATTCATGGCAGGTTTTTCCGTATTCTTCTAGTAGATTAACGCCCTGTGCACCATGAAAGCATAGAAGAGTTAGGTTGTGACGAAGAGGGGCAGCAAGAAACTTTTGGCTGCTTAGGTCAGCAAGAATTCGCGTCTTTTGACTTGAACAAGAACTCTGAACTGCTCAAGATGTCGCTCGCTGAAACTGCTGAAACGCGTAAAGCGCGTTTACTGGCTTTAAAGCAGAGGAAAGCAGATAGGTTAATTTCTTCTAGTCTTGGAATGTTTTCATACTGACTATTTAATAGTGAAGCAGGAGTCATTAAAAACCGTAACTTTGATCCACAGTCCCGAACCTTGAAGAAACGTAGTGCAGCAGATGATGTTGAAATGGAAGACACGATTGAGAAGAATGTTCAGGGGTTAGCCGAGAAAATTATGGCCGAGGATGAAGGAAAGAGAGAGCAGGAATTGGTTCGTATTGCTTGATGGCAGTCAACTTTGAGTCACTCATTCTATTCGCTCTGAAGGATATTTTCAACATTGCCCCAAAACGACCAAACTGGGATTTGAAACGTGAAACGGATAAGAAGCTGGCAAAACTTGAGCGCAGAACTCAAGAAGCTATTCATACTCTCATTCGTAAGTTGACTTTTCGCTGGTGCTTCTTTACTCTATCTGATACCCTCGTAGGTCAACGTCTGGCTGCACAAAAGGGAGATTCCAACGACATTTTTGGTGCTATGGAAGCCCAGGAACAAGCTCAAACAGAGGAAGATGCCTTGTCAGACGAAGACTAAGCTTTAGTGCGTCGTAATAATTATAACCTGTTGCGCGTCTAATAATAGTCTTGGAGAATAGCGAATGTAATTTTCGTCTATACACTACGGTGACAGTCTTTTTGGCTTTTATTTTGCAACAGGACGAGACGTCCAGAGTGGTCGACCTGAGATGAATCCACTAGCACCCGAATGCCAATAGAGGTTATGCAAAACGAGGGCTCAACAAGATATTTGACCCTGCAAGTCGTATCTGCTCTCGCAGACAATAGTTTGGGTTCTTATGTTTAATTGGACTATGTCATATGTATTTACGATACTTTCCGGTCTGGGATCTATCTACTCGTCAGCGCGGGACACTGGAACTGGGATTTCTTCGAAACTTCTATGAGAGCAGATCGATGTTTGACTCGAAGGAAAGATATGAGGAGCCTTAAGGAAACAACTAGTATTGTGCTAGAGTACATGATTGATAAAAATACAACAAGTTCTATCTTCCAGAATAGCCCTATAACGCACTTTCGAACAACAGTTTTCTAGGTTTGCTGATGGCGGGAACGGCGGAAATTAGATGTGGCCTGAAAGACTTGCTTTAGATACGGGCATAGGAGGGAATGAAGACGGACATACATAGAAGTGCCACAATTTGCCGCAGGATTACCCATAATAATGCTCTCAGATACCCCCGAGATGCTATCGTTTTTACCAAAGGCAGCCGCATCAAAGAGATGGTCAGTAGTCTTCTCAAAAGAAGCCAGCATGAGTACACTGTCTTTCATCTTGGCCACGCCAAACCGCGTAATGCCCAGCACCTCGCCCTGTAACATCGTGAATAGTGTAGTCAAGTGGTGTTAGCAAATGGACGAACCTTGTAGGTCATAACGTCTCCGAGGAGCATGACGTGTCGAGGATCGATACTCATACCATGCTCCTTCATGATGTACTGGATCTCATTGATGATTGTTCGACGAGCAGCCTCTATTCCGAGAACTTGTGCGACTTCGATGACATGATTGGATGAAGTATGCTCTCCCACAACGCCTACAACGACTGGTCAAATACGGCTATGCTTGAGATGGATTCGAGCGTACCATCAGTGGTCATGCACTTTTGCAGGCCATAGCCTTCAACCAACAGTTCCTTGTCGCCCTTCTTACCACGCCGATCATCTTTGTCTTTGATGTTGATAACAGCCCTGTGAATAGTGGAGACACCCTAATATTGAAGTTTAAGTAACTAGAAAGGACGAGTTGGGATCTGCGACACACTTTAACGACGACTTCTGGTAATCCACGCTTCAATTCTCGAAGGCGATAAAACTTGTCCGTACCGTCGACATATATACGCAGACGATTCTTTTTAGGAATGACAATAATCGACTGATAGAAATAGTAAACATGTAGATCAGACAAGAATGAGAACAACAACATACTTCTTGTTTGATCTTTAGCTTCTTCGCAGCCACAATCGCCCATTTAATATCATCTATAGCGAGCTCTAGCTGAAGTTTCCGGATAGCATCCATATCTACGATTATTCCCGCATAAGTGTAATCGGGAGCCCAGGCCTCTTCAAGGACGCTCGCTATGTCACCCAACAGCGTCTTCTCTAGTCGACCCTTGACGATTCGAGCGGAGGGCTCACTATCAGCGGTGACCAGTTTGCAACTTATGATAGGGGTGCTAATCGCTTTGGCAGCGTTGATAATTTCCTTGATACGCGGGACTCCAAGTGTAACATTCATAGAAGCAACACCAGCAAAATGGAAAGTTTTCAACGTCATCTGTGTTCCAGGTTCTCCGATGGACTGTGCACCGACAGCGCCAACGGTGGAACCTGTGTAAAGATACATCAACGTTAACGGAACTATAAATTACTCCTTTCACCTACCTGGCTCAATACGGGCTTTCACGTACTTAGACCAACAAAGTTCCAAAAATCTGCGAAGCTGCGGTTCTGTCACTTTGATCTTATTGTCCACGGCAACTTTATCAGCGTCTGTAACTTGATGAGTACATCGCAATCGTGACAATAACGTAAGTAGCTTACGGCTAGCACCAAAAGAGAGATCTGTGTCCATATCCCAGTCATCAGAACACTCCAAAGCGTCGTACATACCGTGCTGCTTCCGAACCGCGGCCAATATATCGACGACATGCTCGACGATGAAACTTCGGATGAGACTGAGGTAAGTTGGTGTGCATTCACTGGTGTACCGGTGTGTATTGAGTTCCTTGTCGACAATTTCTAGAATTTCGAATGGTAGTAAACCGCGCCCTGTGCGAGCAACTATGGCCTGGAACAAATTTGAGTTCTGTTATAGACAGAAACGTAAACACGACTGACAGAGGTATGACTCCATGTACGGGCAAAATCCAAAGGTTGTGCATCGCCTTCCAGGCAAGCAGGATCCAAACTGTCATCTCCGTATCGGAATTGTACAATACCTCCCACGGAATTTCGCACCGAAAGGTCGTAATGAGTAGTCAAGTCTTCGAGAGCCTTCATCAGACGACGTTGCATGTATCCAGTTTCTGCTGTCTTGACTGCCGTATCAACCAATCCTTCACGACCAGAGATTGCGTGGAACAAGAACTCAGTTGCCACTAATCCAGAATAGAAGCTATTCCGAACAAATCCCTTGGAGGGAGGTTCTTTTGATTTCTTGGGAAAGTGGGGAAGCGAACGGTCTTGGAAGCCATTCGGAACACGGTGACCTGCGATAATTTGCTGCCCGACACAGGCAACCATCTGACAGACGTTGATGACAGAGCCTAGAGTAGCATTATAGATCAATATGAACAAGAATATACGAAAAATGGTACCTTTGGATCCGCAGGTTGCCATGATTAAGGGTGCATTATGTCGACTAAGCTCCCTCATACAAATCTGACCGACTTCTTCACGTACTTTAGAAAGTACGGAAGAAATCATGGCTTCAAGAGTCTGTTCTTGATTGCAACCGGGTTTATTTTCCAGTTTGCCCTTCTTCGCCAGAGCAATCAGATCTTGGCAGTATGCGTACGCCTTTTCAACGAGCATGTCCTTCTTTTTTGATAGCTCGGGACCAGGAATAACATCGTTTATGCCAAGTGAAAAGCCGTAGTTAGCTTGAAGAGGAGTACTAGTAAGCAACATGAACTTGATGATAATGTCCAACATACCTAACCAACGTGCACATAGCTTGGCTAATCGATTCATCGCTGAAGCGGCTTCATGAGGCCCATAATCTCGCATGATAACACCGAATATTGATTTTTTCTTTCCACTTCCTACGATTGCTTTGTCCATCACACCACACATAATCTCGCTGTTGACAATGACAAGCCAGCCATCGTTTGGTGACATGTCCTTGGCAAGTTTCATGTGTTTTGGGTAGTTTTCTGGTTTTGCCTCCTCCCATTGGTTACATTTCGACTCGACGTTCACTAAAATTTTGGACTGTTTGTTGGGCCGCATCAAGACGTTGAAAATCTGTTTGCCAGTCCAGAGCCTTACAGGCTTCACGATACTTGGAGGTGGAATGTCAATGTGTAGATTGGCGTCCCCGAAGTACGAACAGATCTGGGTAAACTGTCGACGGTCGAAGAATTGATCTTTGCGAGATAAAAGGTAGGACGCTGTGATAAAGTCTTGGATGGCAGCAATGACGGGTTCACCGTTACGAGGGGTTACGAGGTTATGTTTGACGCTCATCAGCTCCAAGGCTTCAGTTCTAGCCTCTTCCGTCTGTGGCACATCTGAGTATTAGAAATCAGAGCACTCAGAAGTAGAATAAATCGAAGGGCCAATATCAGAACTCACGCAAATTCATTTCGTCACCGTCGAAGTCTGCGTTATATGGACCACAGACACACTCATTCAAACGGAAGGATCTCCATGGTCTGACTTTCACCTACAGACCATTGTAAGTGACTGAGTGGAATCTAAAGTAGACTAATGCATACACGATGACACATAATTGACAGCTGAAAATGACTATGAGTAAACTCTGCAAAGGATTGTGAGGTCCAAAGACATACTTTGTGTAAGCTCGGTTGTCGATTGAACAGGACAACATCCCCATCGATAATATGCCTTTCGACGATATCACCAACAGCTAAACCTTCTGCAATTGCAATACGGTTCCCAAACTTGAGGAATTTTTTATTCTGATCCCTCGCGACGTAATTGGCGCCTGGGTGCACGTCTGGCCCATTCCGTACAGCTTGCCTCAATGCATCTATGTTATACGATGTCACTCGCTCCGGGTATGTCAAGATTTTCGCTACACGTTCAGGAACGGCAACTTCATCGATACGTAGATTGGGGTCCGGTGAAATGACAGTGCGACCAGAAAAGTCGACTCGTTTTCCAGATAGATTGCCACGAAAACGACCCTGTTTGCCTTTGAGACGTTGGACAAAGCCACGAATAGGCTTCTGGCCCATTTGCGAAGGTACACCGGGAAGTTCTGAGTTGACGTACATGGCGACAGAAAGTTGAAGGAACTCCCATTGCTCCTGTAGAAAACGATCAGAAATCCACAAAGTCTGCGACATAGGAATCTCACCATAAACAGGGGAGTCGCTACACCTTTTGTGAGACCTTGTTTTATGAGAGCGTTCGTGAATACAATCTCAGTTAGTTTGACTGTGAGATCATCTTCATTGGATGCTCCGTCTTGTGCGACCGATGGTCGGATGCAGACTGGAGGAACTGAGATGTATTGCCAGATAAACTCTTCCGGCCGACCAAACTCAGGTTTCAGTCCAAGAAGTTCACAATCCTAGGACACAGATCAATATGGTGAAACCAGATGCAATGATATACCGTACTTCATCCGTTATACGTCTGAATAAATCCAAAACCTTCAGCGGGTTAAGGTCTTCATGAAGAGCCTTATTCAAATATATCCCTAGTTCTTTTTGAGACTCTACCGCTGTTGAGAACGTCTTTTTCCATTTTTCCATCTCTTCAGCAGTCTTCTTCGCCCGGAACTTGTCGTGTATGATTTTGAGAGCGCCGGCTTTCTTTACCGCACCATTAGTAGCGGAGCAATATGGACAGTAGACGACTTTTCTGGCCGCTGAATTGACAGCCTTGAAAAGAGACTGTCTCTGGATATTTTCGAGGTTGGGTCGGCGAAAGCGTTTAATGTACGTTCGACGATCGGGTTCCTCCAGCAAGACCCGCGCGCATGTCTGCCATAAAAAATCTGAGAACAAACGGGAGTGTGAGATGAACAATCCACACACCTTGCAGATGCACTGAAGGATAGCAATCGTGTGCTTGAAGTATCCGATGTGGAAGACGGGAACGACCAACTTAATATAAGCATAATGACCGGCGCAGTTCACGTTGTTCTGTCCACATGTTTCGCAGAATGCACTTTTATCGGTTGTGCCCTTCGAGAATGGCAATTTTCGTGAAATGACTCGAGGAATAAGAAGTAAATTAGGGACCAACTAGTCGACGATCAAGAACGCCATCCTTGACTGGAAGTCTGTCGACGGGAGTGTAAAGGTCGCGATGGGTGACTTCGAACTCAGATATTTTCACTGTGTCTTGGGCATTTAACAAGCTAAATTGAAGCTTCTTGCTACAGAGAAAATCTTCAGGGTCAGATCTTTCTATTTAAGATAGTAGAACTTACATGACTTTGGGGGCCTCATGAGACACGCTTTCCTTCATTTTTTGAACTTAAAAGTCCAGTTCAGAGTATATCACCAGAGTCGAAGGAGCATCCGGCCTCGGGCTAGAAATATCAAAAGGAAAATCGAGTACTTACAAATTGCCAATGTGACTCGTCGTCACTTCCGGTCACGCGTCGAAAGACGACGCGCGTTCCGATCCAATTACTTACACTCTCGTCCATCATGTCCCGCACGTCCTACGATAGGTATGCCCTATACAACTCATATTTCTGAGAAAGTATTGATATCGGCTCAGATATCTCACGGTCTTTTCACCGGAGGGTCGTTTATACCAAGTCGGTACGTGAATGTAGCCTTCAGGACTTTTATCCATACTGATCCATTCTGCAGAATATGCTTTTAAGGCCATCTCTGGCTCAGGACACACTGCAGTTGCTGTTCGTGGAAAGGACACCTCCGTCGTGATCACTCAACGTAAAGTTCCCGTACGTCCTCACTACACCGACACATCCTTTCAGAACTAACTTGGGAATGTCTACAAAGGACAAACTTTTGGACGCATCGACTGTCACACATCTCTTCAGTATTACCCCAACCATTGGCTGTGTGATGACTGGTCTCATTGGTTCGCTAACTTTGCTTTACTCGAATACTACCACTAAAGATCTAATCTAGCTGATGCCCGTCAACAAATCATCAGAGCACGAAGTGAAGCTGCAGAACATCGTCACAAGTATGGATACGAAATAGCACCGGACCAACTAGCTAGACGTCTCGCAAACATTAATCAAGTCTACACGCAAAGAGCAGGAATGAGACCATTTGGAATTGGTAGGCAATCACGTCTATGTGTATACCTTTCAAGATCATTGACTCGATATAAATATGACGTGCTAAGCTATGATTCTCATTGGCATTGACCCCGAACACGGACCTCAATGTTTCAAACTCGACCCTGCAGGATATTTTGTCGGATTCCATGCTACAGCAGCTGGCCAAAAACAACAAGAGGCAATGAATCATCTGGAGAAGAAATGGAAGAAGTTGGACAATGGCCGTGGTGCTGATGATCCTGTGCAGGCGGGAAAGAACCTTGGTCGTGCAGAAGTGATTGAGGTTTGATCATCCCTTTACTTACAGTCGAGAAAAGACTAACAGATGTTTTAGATGGCCATTGAAGCCATGTCGACAGTGCATGGTGTTGATTACAAGCCTTCTGAGATTGAAATTGGGATTGTGTCTACCGCACCGGAGGAAGACGTGAAGACAAAGGGTCTCTGGCGGACGATGGACGAAGCAGAAATTGAGAGGTATCTGTTAGCGTACGCTGAGAAGGATTAGAATGAGGTCCCCAGTGTTGTAGTCGTGTACAATAATCCAAAACATTTGTTTTCGTACTTCGATGCCAGAGTTAGAACTCATACAATTTGTATACACGCGTTGTTGAGAAAGCCTAGAATAAATGAGTGAATTATTGGGTCTAGTAATCCACAAAAAGCAATTCTAGTATTAGAGAATAGACTATCGTCGTGACGAAGCACCACCAGACTGGGACATGAGATTCAGTTTAAAGAAAGGCACAGAAACATACAAGGACTGCACACCATTATTGCCTCGATTTCAGCCTCCTCCAGTTCATGTATTCTGGGATTCCAGAGATGTTGTGGGGCTTCCCAAAATTCATTGAACACATTCTTTGAACCCGACTGTTTAGATGAACCAGAAGATTTGATTTCCTTTGCGAAATCTGCGAAGTTTCTTTCTCGAAGCTCAGCAGGGACAAATGGATGTGAGTGAGGTGTTTCGGGTGCTTTCGGATGGGTTAGTATAGGTCCCAGATTCTGGAGTCAGAAACGTACTAGAGGGCCAGCTCCGTTTACCCAAAAATCTGATGAGAGGATTATGGACTCTCGCGGAGAGCACTCGGACAGTCGGATGCATGGTAGTCAGAGGTTTGCAAAAAGGCTGGGCTTAACGCGAAGTCACTTTCACATCGATGACATAACTCAAGTACTCAAGTCCGTCCTTCCAATTTGCAAGTGTTTTTAAATTTCTACAACTATTAGACGTACACCGCACGCACAATCTACAGAAATATACGCGGTTGAGCGCGGCAGATTCGAACTACGAGATTATACGAGGCGACAGTAAACCAAAATTGTACAAGAAACCCTGTCAGAGCGTTATAGCTACGAATGAATGTGGCCGTGAGTGATGGTATCTAGTAAGACAGTGCAATGCGATAGTGAGTGGAGGGAAGGATGAACTTCCGATGCGATAAGAATACAGTGATGATATCTGGCGTGAAAAGCAAAAGAAAAGAGATAAGCATTTTACACGGTGATCTTCTTGGGCTTCTCCCAGCTGTACTCAGGGTTGCCTGTAAAGAAATGAATCAGTACCGCCCACGTAAGGAGGTTCACAAAACAAACGCACCGAAGTGACCGTAGCAAGCAGTCTTGCGGTAGATGGGTTTCTGGAGGTCGAGGTCACGAACCATAACACCAGGTCGGAGATCCCAGTTCTTGCGGATGATTTCGACGAGCTCAGCATCGGATTTCTTACCAGTGCCATAGGTGTCAACGTAGATGGAAAGAGCCTCAGCGACACCAATAGCATAGGAGACTTGCACAAGAATGCGACGAGCAAGGCCAGCGGCAACGAGAGACTTGGCTAGAAGAAAACCTTGGTATTAATATCCCGACGATAAAAATAGATAGGAAGCAACCTACCAATCCAGCGAGCGGTGTAGGCAGCCGAACGGTCGACCTTGGACCAGTCCTTTCCAGAGAAAGCACCTCCTCCGTGAGCACCCCATCCACCGTACGAGTCGACGATGATCTTACGGCCAGTCAAACCAGCATCACCTTGAGGACCACCAATGACAAAGCGGCCACTAGGGTTAATCTACAGGCGACAGAATCAGTATCGTCAAAACCATGGGAATTGGGAAACACGTCTTACGTGGAAGATAGTTCGGTCATCGAGCAAGTTAGCAGGGATGGCCTTTTTGATGACCTTCTCAAGGAGCTCATTCTGCAATGACTGGAGGGAGATCTCCTCAGCGTGTTGAGCAGAAATGACAACGGTGTCCACGCGGACGGGGATAGTGGCACCACCGTCCTTTTTGTACTCAATGGTGACCTGAGTCTTGGTGTCAGGACGAATCCAGGGAAGGGAGCCATCTCGACGAGCATCAGCCATAGCACGGTTGAGCTTATGGGCGAGAACGACCGTGAGAGGCATCAATTCTGGGGTCTCGTCTGTAGCGTATCCAAACATGATACCCTGGTCACCAGCACCGTGACTGGTAATGTCACCATGGTCAAGACCCTGAGCAATATCGGGGGATTGCTGCTCAATGGCAACAAGGATGTTGCAGGTCTTGTAGTCGAAGCCCTTCTCCGAATCGTCGTAACCGATTTCCTTGATGGTGTTACGGATGATCTTTTGGTAGTCGAGCTGGGCCTGGGTGGAGATCTCACCGAAGACCATGATCATACCGGTCTTTGAGGCGGTCTCACAACCGACCTTGGACCAAGGGTCCTGAGCAAGACAAGCATCAAGCTGGAAGAGGGTAACGGTAAGAAAAAAATCAGTAAAAATACACGTTGACGCAAACTTACGATAGCATCGGAAACCTGGTCACAGATTTTGTCTAAAAAGCAGAAAAATGTCAAGCAGAGAAAAAGAAAACTGACTCTACTACTAACCAGGGTGGCCTTCACCAACAGACTCGGAGGTGAACAAGAAGTGGCCAGGAGCAAGAGCGGCACGAACAGGGTGACCGTTGGCGGACATGTCTAATAGTAACTCGTGAGGGGGGAAAGAATGGGAGAAAGATAAGTGTGAAGTTTGACTTGTCAATCATTTTTATTCCACTTCCCATAAGTTACATAATCGGCTAATATCACGCCATCAACGGCTTCTCTGTGCTCAGTACTTTTTTTTTAAGTTTTACAGAAGTCGATTTCGGCGTTCGCTAGTAGGAACGTGTGTTCATGGCCTGTGCCTTGTACGTCTTCGACTTCAGGTGCATGTCTAATCCGATAACAGTTTTTTTTACTTCTACGACCAGAGGTCTCCCCCGCTTCACTGTAGCGCTAACGTTCAACTGAATGACGAATTACCCTGGCGAGCACCAAATAGAGTATCTTAAGAGGGAACCCGTGTGTACACTGTAACTAAGTATTAAAACCCTACACCGAGTGGATCTATATCTTTAGCTGATTTCTTTGTATCTGAGGCAGTCGTTTGATCAGCCCCAGCGAAAGCCTCTGAATTCTCATTGATCGATGGTGGTTTAGCGGGCGGTGACTTGTCTGTTTCCAGCTTCACCTCACCGACAGGTGCCCTTGGTGAAGTTGTATCCCAAGTTGGAGGATGGGAAACTGTAGGATCAAGTGGTAGGGAACCATCCGAAACCGACGGTCCCAAAGTCCACGTAAGAGCATCTGGCTGCCGTGAAGATGGCGGGCGTACCGTGTTCCAAGGATTATCAAAAGGAGAGGAAGACACATGACTCGGTGATTTTGACTTTACTGTTGCCCAAGGATTGGTGCTGGAGTAACTTGCGAAGTCGGAAGAGGGTGAAGTTGGATAGGAAGATGATTGCGTTTCCCTTGAAGGAGTAGCATTGGGTTGCTGCTGCTGGCCCCAATCCGAGAGTACTTCACGTCCACGTAATTCCTCCGATGCACTACTCGGACTCGTGGACGGTTTATTGAGATCTTTTGTGACACCATCATAGGCTTCCTGGACAACAGAGAACGCAGCAGACGCATTCGATGATAATTTACCCCATACCGAACGAACCCCTCCTCCATAGAAGAAGTCTTGCGCTTTACCTAGAGGGCGACCGGAGGGAGATGAAGGACTAGAAGTTTTCATAGAGAAACTCGAGGAAGATCCGCCGAATGGTCTGAAGCTCTCCACGGGTGATGGCTGTCTAGGAGGCGCCGAGAGTTCTGGAGCTGAAGACGAAAGGTCGGTGCTCAGCTCTGGCGCAGAACTACTTTGTGGAAGAGTTCCAGATGACGCGAGGGGTAGCGGTGACTTGTTTGGTGACGGAGGTAGCGGTATGGCAGAAGGAGTAGAGACTCTATTGACAGGATCGTCGTCTGTGCCTTCCACTGGGCCAACGATCTCGGATCCGGATGCACGAACGACAGGGACATTCCGACCGTTCATCTCTTCGTCAGTTCGGCCATACAGTTCATGCCAGAAACGGACATCCTTCGGATTGGGGAACAGGACGCCCATGTCAGGCTTGCCGTCTTTTCTGGCAGGGTCATCCAAAGATGCATCATAGAGAGTATTTAAATTCTGTTCCATCTCAGCAGGCGAGTTCATAAAGTCCCAGATACTGATGGTGCGTTCCACTGGTGGCGGACCAGTTCCATCTCCTACTCTCCGTTCCTTTTCGGAGTTGAACAAGAAAGTGCCAAATTGACAGGAGTAAAGATGGTAATAAAGCTGATGCAGGAAGTGTTCATTGAACTCGAAACGTTCAGGAAATTGCCTCTGAAGTTGTCGAACGGTCTCTAGGAATTGGTGAAATACCGGTGAAGTTTCCTTGATATGATTTTGACCCGTGAAGCGATTCTGAACAGACGCAAAGAATGCCTGGGCAGCCTCTGCTCCTCCGCCGCTGTTAGTTGTCTCTGAAGGAGATACGAAAAACTTGTCCGACGAAAGGTGACCGCAACGATCGAGGAATTTGTGACCATAAGACAGCCAGTCCTTCTCTATCAGGATCTCAAACCCACGTATCGTCCTGTAGAAGGGATCCAAACAGAGTTGCGCCAGAGAGGATAACTGGGAGGTTCTATCCCAACCGTCCGAACAGTGAATGAGAACATGCGACGAGTTCACATGAACATTCTTGACGATAAGAGTGACACCTTCCAAAATGATTGAGATATGGCGCAACCAACCCGAACGGCGAAGAGTTTGTCTGTCCAGCACAGATACCCCTGTGAGCTGAGTAGAAACGTCATTGTTAATACTCGCTAACAGCGAATCTGCGTCTCGAAGAGCTTCGACGACCTTTGCAAGGGATTCGCGCATCGCATGTATATGATCGATACCCAAGTACACTTTCTTCCCCTCCTTGTAATGATCCATATTCTCGGTACCAGCTCCTTTGGCAGTGTTAGCCATGGCATTGGCCGTCGGTCGGGCATCGATGATCAAGTTTGTCGTCTGTGCTCCATACACTACGGCATTCGATGCACGCGACTCTGGTGAGAAATGGGTTTGGAAAATGCTTTCGATCAGCTTCTCGTCCTGAATCGATCTGTTCTGCGTAATGCCAACCATGGGTTGACTTGAGCGAGTTATGCTCGCCTGGACCGAAGATTTAACACACTGTCCTGCATATAGAAAAGTAGACTCCTCACGCACGTAATTAGACCAATGAAGATAGCTCAGTACAGGTATCCGACATTTACTCCGGTACCTTGAGGCGTATTGAAGCGTAGCGTCGCTGATCTTCGTGGGCACAAGCAATTTGGCTGGATATGTAGGACTAAACTAAAGTTACTAAGGATCATCGATAAGTCTTCAAAAAGTAAACATCAGATGCACCCACAGAGTAGTCTTTGTTGATATCGGTAAATCGCCAGGCTTTGGTACGGGTCCCGACACCCATACGACCAAATTCATCTCTCGGGGAGTAGATAGACCATCCATCATTCGTCGGGAGTGGAGGATTGGGGGAATAGAAGAAAGCATAAAGCTGAAAGACGGAAGCTAGAAGATGGGTAGCTCAGCAACATTAATTCTGGGGAGAACGAAGGACGTTCATACTAGCAACAGTAAGCTCTTTCACGCTCTCAAAGACATCAATCGCATCCGATTCTTTTGACAACGATAGCGAGAAAGTTTCGAAAGTTCTGGTGTGGAATGTTACGGGACATTGTCCCTGTAATGTTTGTGGTAATCGAGTTACAAGCGAAATCAACGGGTAAGGAACCTGACATAGACGGAGAGGTCAAACCAGCGCTTCCAGCTTGAAAAGAGATGAAGAGGAAACTTGCCCACATCTCCTTTGCTTTCTCATTCTCGTATCTAAATATGAGATGATGCGCCGTTAAATGCACTGTGCCCAACAGGCTCTCCCCAGACTTGATACACAAGACTTTCTCCACCTGTTGTTGAATCTAAGACTGTGTACATGAATAAAACAGAGATTTGAGTCGCAAACTGACCTTTGATACCCGTATTGCGTCCATACCAAAGACAAAGGAGGTGATAGCTCAGCCGAACACCACTGTTTGGGGATAGACAAGTTTGCCGCTGACGAAAGCCGCAGTTGACAAGACTTGCAGACACGTTGACCACCAGCTCCGGCTCAGTGTCTCAAAATGATCTTCTGACGCAGTTTTATAATGAAAAAGAAAATGTTCGTTGGTGCTTTCGCCAGTCATAAATTGTATCGCGATGTACCAGTACATCTACAAGAATACGCTACATACATCTGTAAGGATGTGCTCAAACGTCCGCTAGAAATAAAATGCGAGTCCGAATCTAAACAACGGTTCACTGCCCTTTTATGCTAAAACCCTCTGAAAACCCTTAAAGCACTAATCCTGCAACAAGACCAGCCAAAGTGAAGAGGCTGACAGCATTGGTACTCAAGTGCATGGCGCCGTTGATAGCACCCTGGGGTGAAGCACTGCCAGAGGACGACGCAGCACCGGTACTGTCAGTTGCGGAAGAGCCAGTAGCTCCAGCAGTGGGAGTCGCACCACCGGCGGCACCACCAGCAGCACCACCAGTAGCAGCAGCACCAGAAGCAGCAGCTCCTGAAGCACCAGCAGTTCCGTTCTGACCCTTTGCGATAGCCTGGTATGCATCGAACGACTTCTCTTGAGTGGGGTTGACAGCGAAGACCATTCCGGCGTTACAGTCTAGAGGGAAAAAAATCTGGGTCAGATCGGATGTTGGATACCAACACTCCAAATACTTACGGTTCGCAGGGACAGTCTGAGCACAGAAGAACCAGAGAGGAGCAGAAGCGTTGTTGACAGTGAAACTCCAGGTGGCGAATTCTGAGGCGTTAGCGGGAGTCGCTTGGAAGCCAGAGTCGATACCAGAAGAAACACATGGGGAAGCGAAAGTTGACTGGGTGACGGACTAAAATACCGAAGTCAGGGGGGAAAGATCATTATCAACATCACAGAGCGATACGAACATGGTTCTTCGAGCGGCTAGGGAAGGAAATCAGTCCGAATTCCGAGAAAAAAAAAAGAAATGCTCTCACAATTGGAAGACAATGTTATCGCCCTCAGCAGCAGTCACACTATAAATCGCCACAAGTCAGAACCCATCTATCTCTATCTCAACCATAAACTTGCTGACCTTGTGGGGTTGAAGGCAAGAAGCTAGAGAGAGGATGGTAAGGCACAGATACACGCAGATATCCATCAGGAGTACTCACGGCGTTCTCACCGACAGTGACAACATGGTCGGCAGCGTAAGCACCAGCAACAAAAACGGCAGCAGCGGCAAGAGAGAAACGCATTTTGATGATTGAGGTGGTAAAGAAAGACTAGTAGGAAGGTTTGAAGAAAACGACGATGTCCTGCGTATTAAAGAGAGACCTCGAGCCTACATTGACCATCGATGAGTGGAACAATGGGATATGAAGCAGTGGGAAGACGTACTCAGCTCGTAAGGATACAAAGGCGACTGGCGAAGAAAGAACGAAGGGAAAAGCGACCAAAGATAAACTATAACGTTGTCTAAAGCCCTTTTATTTTAATTCGGGCATAAAGGGTTTCTATAGAAACCACTGATTTCTGATGTTGATTGGTTCAACTTTTATGCGTGTGTGAAAGGTTTCATTGAATGGTACTACTTAAGATCTAGAATGTCTGGGCAATGCTTTTAGCTCCTCTGCAGCGCCATTTCATGGCGGAAACGCAAGCCATTCCATGCGTAGATCTCAGAAAAAGCCTAACCAAGGATTGGCATTACCGGCAGCAAGACTCGAGCGCTCAAGCGTCCATGCCACATAGGTCTCTGGCCGGCTATAATTGGGAGTAAGCTTCGAATTGCACCCTCGTTACAAAACATCTTAGTGGATAGAAACCAATCTGAGGTTACCAGAGAAACACAGTCGATGCGTGGTAGTACGTATGAAGAACACCATTAAGTAGTATTTCAGATACACTGGCTGCACGTGTATTTTTCAGAATCCGGACCACTCCGGCCAATGGGAACCACATTACGCGCATAATGATATACACTTTGAAGTTGTTCAAAATGTTCTCTGCAACACTACGGTCAACGAGATTACCATTGGCATTGATCCGACACGCCCGAGCTTTTCACGCCTCTTCTTCAGCAGCTGAGCACTACCCTAATGCAGACTTTGGTGTATGTCCATCCACAAGTTCTCCTCACGAAATGCAATTTATTGTAATACCAAGCTTCTAACGTTCACAGACTTTCAAACGTTTGACTACAGGTCCTGATTCCGAAGGCCGTTTGGTCCTCGTAGACTTTTACGCAGAGTGTGTTCTTCATCTTCTATTGTCCTCAACGCACCTCCATTAACTCAAGAATCAACGCCCGCTGTCTACTTTCCTGACATGAAAATTACTCATTCTAGTTGGTGCAAGCCTTGTCATATGCTATCACCCGTCCTCGAAAAAATTTCCAAAGACCCGGAGATCAAATCAGGTTCAGGTCGCCCGATAGACGTCGTTACCGTTAACACGGAGTCGGACGAAGGGTTTCAACTCGGCCAAAGATTCAAAGTATGTATTTTTTCTGATGACGCTCGTAGGCTGTGGTCTCCATCTGAAACCATCATTCCCCTCCTCGGACAGGTACGCGCGCTCCCCACTGTGATAGCTTTTCGCGACGGAAAGGACGTTGAGCAGTTTGTCGGTGCGCTCCCGGATACTGGTGTCCGCCAGTTTCTGCAAAGGGTCTAAAAATACTCGGAATGATGGATCATAAAATTATACGGTCCAGACTTGGTGTAATGTCCTGCTGTATCGTAAGTACACTCAATAAGCATGGGTATTCGAGTTCCCATCAAAGCGTGTCTCTTGGCCATCCATCAAAGTTATGTGCAATGCTCCTGGCCAACCACAGCTTCGGGTTGATGCAAGACCCAAGACGGTCGAAAATCACCATATGAATCCAAAATGCGTCTGATAAACACTGCATCCATCGATAAAAAGAGAATAATATGTGGTGATGACACACTAATAATAGAGCAAAAAAAAAACAGTACAGCATACATACGTAGTGATGTGTTGCAAGGCGAGGTGATATCCGACCAACTCGAAGAAAGATCAAAATTTAGATAGTAACAGGAAAAAATCAAAACAGAAATGACAGTCGGTACAGTAAAATACAACAGTGTGATGCAATGATGAGCAGGGGAAGAATAAAACACAGTGAAGATAAAAGGGAGTGCCAGACGGGAAACGTTCGGTTGCAAATAACAAAAGTGACTGCGCCAAGACGGCAGTATTGGAACAACAGAGGTGAGTGATGGGTCATTTTCTCTTATCCATCTACTGGACGGAACAGCATGTGCACCCTCCACCCGGTTGATTGTACGGGTCCTCTCCTTTCTGCACGGGACCCCAGACAGAAGGAACCTACACAGACCAAAGGATCGAACTTTCAGCGCGCCAAGCTCCCGCGAACGGCATTGCATAACATGCACTTACCAGATGGTCCTTGGTGGTCTTGCAGTAACGAATTAAGCTGTCAACGTTCAACATATTAGTACAAATCAGTCCATCAGTCCAAGTCGAAAATGAACATGTTATGGAGCGGCAAGAGTCAGGCCAGGGAAAACAGCAGCCATGATAAGCAGTGCCCCGGATACAGCAAGTCCGACCCAACCGAGGTAAAAACGACCGAGAGACAAGACGTACCTGGCGCTGGCTTCACTGACTCTGACCCTAGGTCTTGCCAAATCCTCCCTCAGCCTTTGATTGTGCTCCAGAAGCCTCCTCAGCTTCAACTCAGACATGGATTGACGACCTCCAGTTCGCGAACTCATGATTAATGTAGTTTTTGGACGTGTTTGGTTTCGAGAAGTATTTGCTCCAGGAACTATGCGTCAGGCGTGGTGTGGCTTCGAAGTGACGAGAAGATAATAGTGCTTTTTCAAGGCAAAAGAAGGAGAGGTGGTGTGAGGAATGATGCTGTCCTAACCGAGGGCTACGAACTAGCAAGATTGCCCTGACGTGGTTATATATTTCTGTGAATGACGTGTTTGTGGGCTCATGAACCTGCGAAAGAAGACTACGATGACTTACTATTACGATGTCGGAAAGGCGGCAGCGAGGACTGCAGATAGAACGCGACAAAAAAAAATATGGGATGAGTGAGGCGGTGGTTGTCGGGAAAGAGTGGGAAAGGCGAAAGCGTCTAAATGCGGCGTTGAGTAAACATACTTATTTGTAAAAATTGGTGGCCGGGATGACCTGTCCAACAATCATCCAATTCCGTCCATGTGAACAGATCAGAAATGTGTAGTAATCCACTCAATCAATTTTCCTCATCAGAAACTTGCCCAATAAGACTATCGACGGCTGCAGATGCAAACCTTTCGCCTTAAAATCAAGCAATAGGTGGTCTTCAAGAGACTATGTAATGAAGAACTTCACTCAGACACTTAAGTACTCACGGGGCATAAACGTCATGCGCTGATGAACCAGAAACTTCTGGACGCTTACGGGACCAGGACGGTCTTCTCGACCAATGGAAAAACTTATATAGACAATGTGTGTAAGATAAGGGAAAACCTATGTGTCAAGGGAAAGTAAACGACTTCGTCGCCTGCATCCAAAGTATAAAAAGTTGAGGCTAAAATGTAGAAAGCTCTACAGGTTGGTCGGAGTTTCGGGGTGTGCGTGGTATGGGTAAGGTAACGAACGTGCGGGTTTGAGTTCAACAGGTTATTTGGCGAACTGGATCGAGTTTATATGTGATATCCAACAGCAAAAAAAAAGGAGATGCAGAATCTACAACTCCTCTGAATATCCATGCAAGAGAAAGAGCCGTAGAAGAAAGGGAAGGGGATGAGAATGTGCAATGATAGTGCCGCTTTACATGACCACGCAATTGCAGCCTTGGGCTGGGGGTGCGTATGGGTCTTCTCCCTTGTTCACTGGACCCCATACCGATGGCACCTGTGGGAAGAAAGTGAGTCGCTATCACGAAGTAAAGACAGCATCGAAGCTTGAAAAATTAAACGTACAAGATGATCTTTGGTGGTTTTACAGTAGCGGATCAAGCTAGAGAACAAGGACATCCATGAGCAAGAAAAAAGGAGGATCCAGGTGGGTATACACACCTAGCACTAGCTTCACTAACCCTGACTCGCGGCCTTTGAAGGTCCTCCCGCAGCCTCTGGTTGTGCTCTGTGAGTCTGCGGAGCTTAAGCTCAGACATGGATTGCTAGAATGAGAGGTGACAATCAGAATTTTAAACAGCGGTGATTTGCAGCGGGAACTACCTTGTGAGGTCGGGCGTTCATGATGGCTTGATGGGATTTTGAAAGGGGAATAAAAAGGAATAAAAACGACCAGTCGGCTGTTAGAATAGCAATGAGGACAGCGAAAGACTCGGGAGCTCAGAGAAGAAACTCGAGAGAGGACAGTACGCTAACCTTGAAGGAAAGGAGAATTTGTGACGGGTGTGCAGAGAGCCGACTTTAATAAGAATTTCTCACCCTCATGGCTATTCACCGCGACCAACCTGGCATTGGCAAAGGCCCCCGTCTACCCCGCAAAGCAAAGTCTCCAGCTTTTACTCATCGTGCTCATCGTTTCCTTGTGCAGACAGAGTAACCATTGACATTTTTTTCAGCCTTCAAGCGCTCGCCTCTGCAACACCGGAATAAACCTACACTCAAGCACACTGGTTCTCATGATCGTTATCTCCGCAGGGTCCTAGAACCTATCTTTGAACAGGCCCCTAACACTCGGAACCACCCTCGTGTCTCCTTCAAAGACTCCTTTTTTGCTCTCCAAGACGAAGACAGTCAAGACAGGGGTGAAGATGACGAAGACGAGGAACACGCTGGCCCAGCCTTTCCTTGGGAGGACGAGAAGACACTTGTTTCGGACCTCATGGATGAGTACGCAACGACGCATATATACGTCTTTTATAGCCTTTTTGAGCTTCCTTGAACGCGTCTTAGATACGATGATGGTGGCGATGATGAACAGTACTCTGATGAACAATTGACCTCTCTGGCGGATTCTATCGAAGACTCTCTTATGTTGCATTCCAAAGAGCTATCCGAAGACGCTGCAGAGACTTTGGTTCCCGCTGTAAATCGTGTTAAGCAAGCTCATCAAGCCCTCAAGGTCAACGCTGACTACACCTTTGGTGCTGGCGTATTGGAGTTTGACGAGGCGTGCAAGACCATGGAGGCTGTGACCCTCAACGAATTTGACGAGTTGAAGGAGTTGTACCGGGATACCCGGGTTTGTCGCGGGCCTATGCTACTTTTATTAGCCTTTGACTTGTCCAATAGCTTCGAATTGTGGACCTTTTTAAAGAACTCCAAGAGGCTTACACCCGTCGTGACCAACTTTGGCTTGACTTGGATAAAGCACTAGATGAAGCGGGTATGATGTAGTTCTTTCCATTTGGGTCACATCTTATCTCTGACGTCCTTTCTTACCACCCTCTGTGTGCCTAGTCAACCCTACTTTGAACACTTTGAAGGAACTTCCCACTAGGATGGAACGAGCGATCACCGCGATGGACAAGCAGAGCAATCAAATCAATAAAGATGACGGAAACAACGGGAAGGCGTTGAAAGGATTACTGAGCAAACTCGTCTGATTACTTTATCCGAGGATTTTCTTGTCACTTCAAGAACCTCGTCGAACTTGCTTTCTCTTCGCTTCGTCGGAATCGCTATCGGGAACTCTGTAATCGAATGTATTTTTACTCTGTGGCTGTAACGAGATGCTCTTTCTTCCCTTAAAGTAACTTCTGTCAGACACGCTGATTCGCACCAATCCTTCCTGTTGGGACCATGTTTTGATACCGAAATATACCTCTCGACGCGTTCCTGGACGTGTCCCCATGCTAACTTTACACCTCGCATGGCGTTTATGTATTTTTAGAAGGTGGTTTGTGCTCTACATCGGGTACGATTTCGGCATTTTCTTCTCAGTGGTCCCGAGCTTTAGACTGAAAATTATTAAAAACCGGTTAGCCTGGTCCCTTCAGTCCTTCAAAAAATGATGGATGAAACACTAATAACATTTATTAATAGCTCTTTACACTCATTTTTAGCCCCAATCATTTTCAACTTTTCCCAAATTCCCTCCCCGGGGTCATTACATGAGGTCATTTTTCAAGACGATGGGTCCCTTGGAAAAAAAAAAAGAGATCAATGACGGATCGTCAAGAAACAGCAAGAAGCCCGAGCCGGATAGTTTGTGTACCTTCCCATCTACCGACCGGGGATTCGACAGCCTGGGATGTAGAAGAGTCTCGGATTTCTATGGCAAACATGACCGAAACCGGTCTTTTTAAGAAGGACTTCTTCGAGACGAAGGCCATACTAGCCAAAAACAAATAAACCTTCAATAAAAAAAGAGCCTGGTACAATTACAGGAGACCGCGGAGTCCTTGAACACAAAGCAGAGTGTGTATGTAGCTTAAAAAAACAACTGTCTAATAACGAAAATGCGCATATGCAACAAAGCAAAACGTCCTGAACCCAACATCCGAAGAAGAACCCTCATATTATATGCCGGGAGTTGAGCATTTGAATCACTCGATGATCCTCGGGTAATCTACTTCCTAATCCATTGGCCGCCGGAGGGGGGAAAGAATAAGGGCCTACAGAGTCATGTAAAGAAGGCAGAGTGTGAGCACGATCTATGCCAGGTCTATTCCGTGAACTGGGAGACATCATTGGATTCGGTGAGGAAGCCCGGCTAGGTTCTGGGGCGGACGATGACATGTCGCTGCTATCACTTCTTGCACGAACTTTTCCACTGCTATATATCCCTCGAGGAACAGTGATTTTTGATAGAAGGGGGTCATGGTCGATGGTTGGTATTGAAGGAAGATCAGCATAGGTGAAGTAAGCGGTGAGGTGCCATTTCCGAGGTCTAGAGTTTGGAGATAGGATGACCCATGCGGAGTAGGCTTGTTTTATGAGACCAGTATGGTGGCCACCACTGCGGTCTTGATGTAGTAATGCAGAGGACGCGGGTGAACTGCGGGTCGGACCATCGACAAAACGGAAAACAGGTTGTCTGAGAAGGGGAGAGGGAGGGAGGGGTGAGGGTTAACGTCGAAGCGATATCAGAGAAGCAAGGGGACATACTTGGGATGTTGGTCTGCAGGTTTGAAAGCATCGGACGGTAATTTCTCGTCGTAGAAAAGATAAGGCTGCGAATGGAAACGTCAGACAAATTTGCAGAGGCAGAGGACGCGTTAGAGTAACGTACTTCTCGCATTCGAGATTGGCCCCAGACTCGACCATCTAGCGACACGGCGTCAAGCAACCAAAAATCTATTCATAGTGGAAAAGCGTCGTACCGGTCCACCGTTTCAGGCCTGACTCGTCGTCACATTCTTCCCAAACGAACACGGAGCCTGAGCGAACGAACATGGAGCGTTCCAGATCGTTTAAACGTCGCGTCACAGGTCGTAGGTGACCTAGACGAACGGCTTCAAAGACAGTGTGCGCGTCGTGAGCATCCCGCACATGAAGCCGAGAATGAGTGGCTTGTTGCATAGCAAGAGGGGATGTTCAAAGGAGTTAAGCGGGATGAGGGTGGTTGGGCGCCGTGATGACATCGAGAGGTATCTCTCCGCCATTATATACTTGAGCCGATTGCGTTATGGAGGAATCGAAACGGAGGATTGGTATGGGTCACCGAAAAAAGAAACCGGAGGGTCTTATGTGTGGGACCTAGCCAACTCTTGAAATTTACGGGGGCTGAGAAAAGTGCAATTCATGTTTGACAGGGTAGTGAATCTCTGACCGATTGATGGCACACAAGACTAAGAGAAACTTTTCCATCACTTGGTGAACCAACGCAGCGGATCCGTGGTGCATGACAGAGGGGGTAAGGCTAGGCAAGGTTTTAAATATCCCGATTTGCTGGAAAGTGGCACAGACTGCGACTCTTCGAGTCCCGGGTCCTGTACTACGAGCAGAGAGGCTGCAATGAAGAAACAGATACCTTTGGGTTGTGCTTTCTGAAACGGAGAGAGGAGCCAGAAAATAGAAAGATACGGACAAAGTGATGGATAGTTCCTGAGATGTCCAAAGGCGTAAAAACAGAGCTTGATTTAAATGAAAAGGCACCAGACAATAGATCAGCCTCAACCGAGAACAGAGGTCCGTCAAAAAACACCAGCGCCATGGTTCTGGTGGCAGTTACCACATTTCCTAATTCGGCATGTCACAAGTATCCCAAAACGACCACGTCTCTTACCGCTAGTCCGACGACATGTCCTCCGACGCTGACCCCTCAGGCCGTCGAATCTCGTCTCTTGTCCAGTACTGCCAACGAGGTAGCTCGCTTTTTAGCTTTATCCCCCGAATCTTCCCATCCTGACTCTTCCTGTGCACATTGACAGTCGCATCCAATCATATTGACTGCAAGTTTCTTCAATTTTCCTCCTTCATCTATCCTTGCCATTGACCCCCGGACTCCAGCAATCAGCAGTCTCGGTGAACTACCCTACTCTCTCGTGAAGCCAATACTCGAACGTTGTACGGCAGAACAGCTCCTCCGCCTCGAGTACAACACTCCGGTACGTCTATATTACGTTGAGCTTGAAGGAGAACATAGGCTAATCTCTCTCTGTGTCTCGTGGCAGCATTTGGCCAGAGACACTGAAGGCACGTATTCTCATTCGCTGCTTCCCGCTTTTTTCCTCATCGGAATCCCAGAAATATGGAGAGCCCTGTGTTTCCGCTTATATCCGACCTCCGTGGAGCGCTATCAAGACGATGTACCGGAGTCATGGAGAACAGAGTACACTGTGCGTGATGGCGGCTCTCCTTTCCTCTTTTTCTTTTCCCGTTCTCACAGACCGGCAGGTTTTAGAAGAAGAGGAAGCACAAAGACTAGAGGCTGCTGCTAATAGACTACGGACTCAACGACTTCAGGCTGAAGAACGTAAGAAAGAACGCGAAGTCAAATTCACAGACCGTGTACCTCCTGCAAAACGTGCTCGACCGTGTAGGATTGTTCTCTCAATGAACCTTCTTCATATCATTGATAAAAATATGTCTCTTTCTAGGGGGTGCACCTCCACAACCCAAGACTCTATTCCAGAAGACACGTTCCGAGGCCTCGAAGATTCAAAAGAACATGTACACTGCCCGCATGATTCCCCCGATGCCCAAGGCTAAGGATTATCGCATCACGAAACCTCCCAATGTCGCGTTCTCTTCGACCGGTCAATCAAGTGCTCTCAATCGGGTAACAGTGAACACCGTCATTCAAAGACGTCCCAGTATCTCTACACCCTCCGCTTCCTCTCCGCCAGCATCAACATCATCACCGTTACCATCCTCCTCATCTTCGCAACTTGTTTCGACCGCTTCCAAATCTTCACAACCTCAATCCCAATCAATGTCACCGCCGTTGCCTAAACCGGGTCTGCCAAACAGAGACGAAACCACGCGCGTCGTTTCGCCTTCCAAATCTGATGGCTTGCCTCTCAAACCACCATCGAGGATCAAGAAGGACCCTATGGCATCATTATTCGTACCTAAACACCGTGCCCACTCACAGCTCTCGAGATAACCGGTCTTTTTTTCTTTCCCTGCCTCGTGTTTCGTCTGAAGGATCTACGTCCCTGCTGGCACACTTTTGTTAGAGGTAATAGGTACCCATCCAGAAAACGCAGAACCCATTCATCCTCTTCGTTTTTTCGAATGCTTTGTTTGTATTGCACTAACTATCGATATCCCCGGAATCAATCTATTCATAAGACGCATTGTATGTACGATATTATTGCGAACTTCGAAGACATGTACTCTCTTTCTCTCTTTCTCCCTCTTTCTCGAGCTAATCTCCGTGCTTCGTCCATTAATGGATGAAGGACTTTCGGGATCGTTAACTCATTCACATAGTGCGGCGTTTACCGTGTTATTGTTTTTATCTTAATTCATAGAGCAAATACACGCCCTTTATAGAGATAAGGTATCTTATATCTCCTACCGGTGTAGTGGGACGGAGACCATCTTTTAATCAAGTTCAGGCTTTTTTCATTTTTTTTTTTTTTGGAATTGTGGCGCCACCCTCTCGACCAATGTCAATTAGAGCTCATCATCATCAAAAAGTGAACGCTGTGTCTGTTTCAACATTGATTGGCTTGTAAGACTGCCTTTCTTTTTAGTAAAAGCGGAAGACATATGGCACTTGAGCGGACGTGTGGTATAAAAAGAAACAAATACGGATGCACTAACAAACAACATCGTATATACATATGCAATGGATGGCCATTATAGCCTCTGTGGGTGTAAAATTGACTGTTTGTCTAGTCTAACTTACCAGTGGACTCATTTACATCGAGGACTGATTTAAAAGAACCAAGGTTGCACATTGATTCCAGACCTCCAGAGGGGGAACGGTGGCCGTAAGGATCAATAATCACCCCCTCCCACCCTGCCCCCACGTCTAGAATGGCGCTGGGGGCTTTCCGACGGCCCTCCCTGGAACGAGTTAACGGGAAGTTTTGACTGTGCAATTTTTACATATATGTGAATTTTCTCTTATCGGAACGTTAGTACTCATGAGGTCCTCATCAGAACGGAATTCAATCTACTCAAACCATCGCATGTAAAAAAACACAAAAGTTCCTTGCGCACGGTTCACAAGTAACTGGAACTGTACTGCCAGAAATTCCGGGGTGAATCTCACATTCAATTTTTTGTTTCGTTTTTTTGTGAAAAGCTATCACTTCAGAGTTTGTTGTTTCGTCGATGGTACCACAACTCCTTCACTACCCGGTTTCAATGTTCTCTGAAGTTCCGAACAGGATACTCCGTTCCAACTCTTCACATTCAAAATCCATCACACGAACGTCTACAGAGTACTTAATAGCTGCGTACTCGCAGTACATAATGGCGAGTCAAACGACAGCGGTCTCTCTCGACATCGACTAGACTGCGCCCCTGTCTTCACAGGGGCTGAACCACAGCAAGGGAACAGCCTTCAAAAAAAAAACACAATAATAATCATCAGTGGAAATACATACCGCTAAAGTAGACTCGAACTGATCTCCGAGATGTCAGATTTTGTAATAATGTCGCTCAAGAGATAGTTGATATACCGAGGTTCTGGTAGTGGCAAGCTGATGAAAAATCGGGAGTTTTATGGTCCTAGAATAGAAACAGCAGAGTTTCTCGGGAGTGCAAGACGACAGCATTTTAATGAAAGCCTGAGTGCACCGGGAAGAACAAGTTGTATATCTTGATTGATGGATTACACTAGATGGGTAACACGGTAGTAAAGGGTCGCAGGCAGCAGCCTACGTGTCCAATTGTGCAGAGTAAGGAAAAAGACCAAACCTTACCACAAAAGCAGATTGGTTGTTTAGTTTCCAGAATAGTTTTTTCCCAAAAAAGAATCGCAAGCCTTGTAATGATACGGGAAATAGAGACACCACGAGTATCGGTAGCTTTTCTTCTAAGATCATGATGAATCATTCACAAAGGGGAGTCAAAAAACTCTCTCCACCGTCATACGATGATATGTGGACTTTACCAGAATCAACAATTACTCTCGCGTAGATGCGGTTCCCGAGCCGGTTTCCTATGCAGAATCCCGGAATTCTCGTGGCCCTTCCTTCTGCATTCAACGCTGTATGCTAAGTATCACAGATTTGATTCAATAACTGAGGCTCCTTCGACCACATGCGATAACGAAGCAACCACAATATCGGTTGAGGGGAGATTCCCATATTCGGGTGATAAGTTTATCTGCAACTAGTCGGTCCTTTTCAAACAGAATTATTTGTATGACCAAGGAGGATTATCTGGCATTGGGGTTGTCATAGAGTCCACGAACTTGGCGACTTGAGATGATCCAGTCACAGCAAGTCGAACGATATAAGAATTTGAGAAGTAACTTTCTCAGGACGGAATGAACAAAGCACTGCCACTAATACTGTCAAGGTCCCGAGGGAATTCCGGGTATCATGTCGACCTCGTTCTGCCGGGATGCGAAAAGGTAGACCGACTGTCAGGTCCCCATACAGTCATTTTGAAAACGATTACCAAGCAATCCAGAGATAGAGTGCTGTGGAAAGTTTAGGGTAATGACGCAGCTTGGAGGCCACTTACATCGACAGAGTAGTGGTGTGAGAGCGTCGTATCTGCAATGCCTCGCGCTCCGACGCACCCAGATGATTAGAACGGAGTGCATAGGATAAAGTTCGTGAAAACCGAATCCGGTCAATGGATCTAGAAGCATCGGGAGATGGTCTTGACAGTTCTGTGAGGAAGGACCCAACTCAATCATTGCACATGATAACTGTTGTCTGAGAATCGTTTATACACTGTACCACTGACAAAACCAGGTTCAATTCATCTGTTCATCATTCCCACCAATGAACTGCAGAAGGACGCCCCGGTGTACCGATATTTGCCCTTGAATGAACGGGCAGAAAAATGCTGAATCAGCCGACGACGGTCAAGTAACTTTACTGTATAACACCGCTGGGTGCTGTACCTGCGCTATGTATAGCTTGCGAACGATTGAATGCGAGAAATAGACTACAGCACTCATGGGACAAATTTCTGGGCCAAGCACGGGATCTTGAATCAAAGGCGTCTGAACGCGATACATCGTATTCCCAGTGCCTGTAGGTCTAGGACGTGTTCCGGCTAAAAGACCGCAACTGGTGGGATTTTCTTCTGCTGTGGTCTACAGCTGGTCCCGCGGATTGGTATCGAATGAGATGTCTGACTCTGAAGCTGAAGATCGGTAATCACCTGGAAAGGCCTGATGTGCAGGAGAAAGTTGACGTATCATTGTCGCCGCTGTTGATATCTGTCACGCTCAATTATTAACTGACTGTTGAATCGGAACGCCAGGGTATTACTGATTGCGGCTGCACGAGTCGAGGAGGATCAACTAGATAAATGTCTCGTTCGACCAAGTCTTGCGCTAAAGTCAGCGAAACTACGAAAGTCGACATATTCCATTGGTATCGCACGTGCTGGTAGAATGGAATCCAATGCGGACGCCCGACGCGGATCTGGAGCCCGAAGGGTGATCGTTTTCAGTCCTAAAAACGTAAGAAGGACATTGTCAAGAGTGTTTTAGAGGCCCCGAAACCGAATGTTCCCGGAAACAGAGATCTCAGACCTCCAAACCTTCGAATGGCGCTCATCCTTACCGTTTTCTGACTGCTTTGTTCGGTCTACTGGAAAAAAATATCCTTTTTCGATTATAATGAAAATTTAAGGAGTTATCCTGAGTGAGAAAGGGAGAGATTACAATACCGTGGCTTGTAGGCCAGGTTTTGAGGGAGTATGGTTCAGGTTGCGATGAATCAGTGACACTGTCACGCTGAGCGCTGAGTTCATATGACGGAACATGTGATTTATGTCTGACCGTGTAATTTTAAATTTATGAGCGACGCGTGGATGACGGGCGAAGCGATTCCCCAGTAAAGCAGTGTTTCTCCCTCTAGTCGTTTGATCTCAAGCAAAAGTTATTACTTCCCATATCAGTGAGCCCCTAAGCGTCACACTCACAGTGAATAATGATCAAGTCTACATGCTTTCTTGCAGACTAACGAAGACAGCAACTGTAGGGATAAGCACACTTTCTATTGTTTGAAGAGAATATGGAGTACTTATATGATAGTGCACCTTAAAGACGGAGTATATACATGTATATAATGTTGTTGTAACGATGCCCAGAAAAAAGTATGAGACAATGTGATGCTTGTAAACAATGATGATTGACAGAAACATTCGATGCATGCAATTATGCAGAAACAGTGACAGATGATAGACAGATGGGCGGGGGAAGGGAGGAAAGAAGCCAGGGAAAGAGAGACATGGTTCAGATGCAAAGGGGGAAAAAGTACTTTGACTACAAGAAGAGACAGGTGGATCGCGGCAAGGGTACGCTTGAAATTTGGGAGTTGGATTAGATTAGAATGGTTATGCCAGCTAACAGAATCGAAACAGTACTAAGACGTTAATGGAGTCGTAAAAGAGAGCGGGAGTCCTAAAAGTACGTCATTCATCACGGCCAAAGGAAAGTTAAGAACAACGGGAGGAGTAACATACCGAAAAGTCCAGAATCATGTCCGCGTCGATGTAGTCGCCGAGCCGGATTCGTCTGCAAAATCCCAAAGCTGCCGCGTTTTCCCCTTTCCTTTGTAATCAACGCTGGACCCTATCGAGGGACTACTAGGACCAGCTGTCGCTGACCCATGCGATAGGGACGAAGTAACCGATCCATCTAACGGAGGGGCTTCCCATATCCTAATAGTTCTGTCATCAGAGCATGAGGCAAACATTCGTTCATTCCCCGGATTCCATGCCACAGCGTTGACACTTCCTTCTCCGTGCCCAGCGAGTGTCTCAAGGAGTGCTCCTGTGTCACGGTGCCATACATACACTTTCCCATCTGTGATGTGTGTGTGAATGTTCGAGGACGAGTGAAGAACATAGAGTTAATGATTCGCGAATCGAATATCTGTATGAGAAACGAACCTTCACTGCCACTGACTACAAAATTTCCGTCAACACCTCCGAAGCAACTTCGAATGATGTGCCGGCCCTGCTTTTGCCCGGTGAATTTGCGAGCAAGTCTCCCAATGTTGAGATCCCACATGTAGATTTCCTGGAGAACGATGACAAGGTCAGAAAATGAGGAATGACAAAAGAATGAACACATTACATCGGGAGAGTGGTTGATCAAAGCATACTGGCAATCCTGCGAAATCTTGACGCTGGTCAGATCGCCTTCCATAGATTTCGCACTATAACACTCGTCAATCAGAATTCTCACAAATAGCCCCCGAGGAAGCATTGGCAAAATGACTACGTACAACTCCCGTTCTCTTGTAAGAAAATCGTATGCAATGACCCATCGGGTGTCAGAGGTGGCCTTGCTTCCATTCGTCTGACCACCATTCCCGTTACCCGAGTTTGGAGATTCACCTGGTGTGCCACTACCCCGGCCATTCCTCGAAGACGGCGGTGACGGTTTGGAGTCTATAGAGTCCAGGCCCACAGTCACCAATCGAGACCGGTCGGGAGAAATGGCCAAGTCGACGACCCTAATGGGTGAAAGCACCCAAGGTTCGTGTGTTTTTCCATCGCTGCTCTATTTGGAGGGTAAGCAGGAGAGTTGAAGTACATGGTATCAATGAAATGTAGCATACCCAGCGAATAATCTTCCGGTCCAGGCCACCTGATATAAATCCCGAGCCGTCTGAGAGCCAAGTGAGAGTAGTCACTGTCTCTGTATGCTCTGTAATGGTCCGGATGCACACTCCCGTCTATTTTTGTTCAGTCCTGTCGTCAAGCTAAGGGATCCAAGACAAGAAGGACGCTTACCTGTGTATTCCACATCTTTATGATGTTTTCCGCACTCGTTAATATTATCGAGTCATCTAATGACCAACTCAAGCAGCCCACAGGATAGGGATGGTCGCGTAAAATCTGGTGAGCTTCCCAGTCTGTTCCATCAGACTAACAAACTGTCAATCTAGTCGAAGCGAAGAACAGTAAGAGACTTACCCCAACTCGCCACAGGATCGCCGACCTATCCTTACTCGCACTCGCTAGGAAATCTCCTGCACGACTCCACTCCACATGCCAAACCTCATCATTATGACCAGCCAATACCGTTGTATTCATACGAGGGAAGGCTGAATTATCACATTGATGATCAGCGTAGAGGGAGAGAGGCGTCGCATTTGCCGGTATATTATGGAATGTACAACGTTGCAGCTGGTGTAAGTGGGCTTGTTGTAGTAATGTCGAGAACCGTCGACTAGGAATCATGACAGAAGGAGGTATGTAATCTGCATGGATGTTAACTGACGAACAAGAACAGATAAGTGGCGAAATACATACGATGCAAGTCAGCTAAAAGCTGTTGCCTGGAAGTCCCGGCCGCGCCATCCCAATTTGTTCTCTGTCGAAGATCATCGGGAGAAGTACTCATGATCAAGCTAAACAAGCGGGTCAGCGTTCCTTTGACAGATAAGCAATATAGAAGCGAAAGACCTGGACAGTGTGTGCAGCTCTTCTGATTCAACGTTCAGAGGCGAAATCTCGTTGCGAAGTACATGTAGGGCTGCTGTTGTCTTCCCAGCCTCTAGTAATTCGAGATACTTTTGTCTATTTATTAAAAACCGTGCATCCTGTGAAAAGTAAGCGCAACCGTTTCGTAACTGCAAAGTGAAGACAACGCACCCATAGTTTCGCCTCGTTCGTCAGTCCCAGCCGCGTTAAAGAAGCTTCTGCTTTGGACCACAAGCCATCCAGAATATATTGTTTGAATTGGCCCACTTCTGATGACTCCATAGAATACCCTGACTCCGCCTCCAGAGCAGCAGCAGCTTGTCTTTCCAGAAAATGAGGATAGAAAGGTTGGCAATGGAACTTGTTACTTACTTATAGCCCACATCTCTCAGACTCTGCAGAACTAATCTCACAAATTCTTCTCTGTCCACATTGGAGTCCTCATACAACAAAGTCCCTGGAAGGTTTACTCTTGCAATGGAGCTCTTCCCATGTTTCTGCATAACTCCATTTCCATTAGCTACACTACTCGACCCGTTCGATAGACCATTAGATGAGAAACTGTATCCTTTACTAGTTCCGGGTGTATGACCATTCGAATGTACGAGACTGTCAAGGCCTCTGGATGAAGGGCCAGCGATAGTGTCTGTTGTAGCTCCTGTCATGACGTCGGGAGAAGTTGAATTTGATGGGGAGGGCTGATCTGACTCGGTGTATCGCATTGCGAAGACAGTACTTTGTTCTGGGCGACTAGAAGAAGAGTCGGATTGGATAGGAAGGGATGAATTATCTATTCTTTGTCTCTTATAAGCCCTTGGGTTGTCGACGTCTGTGTACAAAGATAATTGGATAGTGAACGTAATTAAAAAGAGTCAGAAGATTACAAAACAAAAATGGATGTTCACCGATGGAAGAAGATAAGTGGGGACCGGTAGCGTTGTTACTAGGGTCTGTAGAGTCGAGCTCTGAGCGAGAGCGGGTTGCGGGGATGAGACTGGGTGGATCGCGGGATGCCAGGGATGGGATAGTGGGCTGGTTAGATGGGACGTGGGTAGACGTTGGGGAAGACTCAAAAAGAGGGTCGTTGGGCGGGGAGGGCTGGCGAGGGTTGACCCGCTCAGAGATTGGAGGCGTATTGTCAATAATTGTGGCAGCTTCGGATGGCTTGTGAGAGTGGATTAGAGCATTCGTCGACTGATTCAAGCTCCTCACCCGCGTTCTCCTCGCGTGGACCATCCTTTCACACGACGTCCTCCTTCATCCACAACCATCTCTATTGTACTACCATTACAAGCGTTATTCGTTTTCTTATCGTTCGCCTATCCTCAATCACCAACTCGAGGACGCCACGAGGTTTTACATGCTATGAACACGTCCGACGACAACCTACTGTTACTGTTCAGGGTCCGAACTGTTCGCTGCACTAGTACAAGGTGCTAGTCACGGAAACTCTGACGTTGAGCTCGTGATCAAGACGCGTCTTCTCCACAATGTATGCGCAGTGCGCATGTCACTGCATTGTGCAAGTCACTTGGCGATCCTCTACATCTTGATCTGTAAAGCCCCGAAAATATCGAGGAACATTTTTCGAGCGAGGTGGCAACTCGATACCAATGTGCCTGATACCAACCTCCTAATCCTTGTAGGACCCGTCAAGCTCATCAGGGTTTCTCTTATGTCTCCGAAAACACCGCACATATCTTCTTGTTTGAAAACTACATAATCCAAGCACGAATTTCACGAAGTTAGCAATCCCCCATCATCAATTCATGTTCCTTACGGGCTAGAGTTCGCTGCCAAGTTTCTTCAAGTTAGTGTCCTCGCAGGTCAAGGCTGACACGAAGAACAAACATGCCTGAACGCATAGCCATATGTATATGTTCGAGATCACTTGTAAATCCTCTCCATTTTCTAACTCGGAGGTTTCCTGCACAAATGGATCTATCCGGAGTCGGAACGAATACTGCGTCTGAACCTTGGTCGGTTTGCTCAGGTCATCTATACACACATTATTAGTCTTTCTCTTACTAATTTCTTTTAGTTCTACTGTCATCTGCAATTGTAATACAAAGGGCACTCAACGCAGCAGATATCCTGAATCCTGCTTACTCGCCCGGATATAATCTGCCGTAGTACACAGTACAACAACCACGGTCTCGCGGTTTCAGCGAGACGATTGAGTATGTCAATGCTATTTTCTCACTACATACAATAATCCGCAGACCTCACAAATATGAAAAATCAGTACAGCCTCATCGCCGGAGTGAAAATTATTTTTAAAAAACTCTATCTACACATAACATGGATAACTAGTAACACTAACAACCCAGACCGTTTTCTCGGGACGAAAATATGCTAAGCTGGTCAAAAGAACTCGCAAATCAAAAAAATCGACAGGAAGATAAAAATCATGACGAATCCTCCCAGAGACAACGGTCTGTATGTCTACCTGAAACTCATAAGTATACTGATATGTTCGAACTTTGAAACAAATACGTATCCAGGTTAACAAATAAAGCGTTATTTCTGAGGCTGCTGCCAAGGAATTAGTTAGCAACGAGCGCACCTCTCCGACTCGGTCACCGATTCTGACCTGTGATCCCCCTTCTAGCTCGGAACCTCCGCGACCGGACCCTAGTCCCTTACTGATACACAAATCGAATATGCCATTGAAATTTTTCTGGTTTTTTTTCCCTTTCCGATTCAGATTTCCGTACAAGCCCCCCGACTCGTAAACAATTAATTAAATCAACATTTCTATCGCCATCGACGCGAGCGCCCACAACTTATCATTTTGCTCTTAGTACGGATCCGAATCTGTCTGAACTCGACCGCTGCTTTCAATCATCGCATTGACATCCACAAGAATTCACACTTCCGAGCCCGTATTTCCCCCGCCCCACCCCGACATATCCGTATAGCCTAAATCTCGCAATTCCTTCTTTGAAACGCATCATATAACGCGTTCCTGGTGCACTCACTATTACTACATATTCACTAATACTATTTAATCATCGACATCCTTGCAAAATCCGAATTAATAAACGCGTAATTATTATCCACTTGAAAGGATAAATGCCAAATTACGAGTAAGTCGATAGCCATTAGATCTTTGAGAACTAGAGTCTGTAGAACTACTTACGTGGAACTAGATCTGTCTTTGGGTGTGTACTGCCAATCGAATTCTGATATTGTGTCCTAAGCATGATAGCAATAATCCTATTATTGCACGGGCGGGGCCTAGGCTAGAACTAAGCCACAAGACCTCTAACTTTCCGGGACCAAGCAAATCAACGTACGAGAAGTACCGTCGCACAGTGTGCCACATCACAGCACATATCATTACCGTCTCAGAGTCACTGACACTTGATTCACCAAGATAAAATATGCTAACATCCCGCCAGATAGTAATTATCCGTTCCTGTTCCGATATCGTCATCTTAACATTGGCACTTGACTTTTAGCTTGATTTTTTGACCTGACATGAGCAGCGATTGCAACATCTCATAACACTGTGACGACGCTATTTTTCATAGATTCTTTCTTATGCTCCAGCCGTAGCCCTTGTTCTTGTCCACATCGGATCCTGCTTGCACGTAAAAAATCTTTAACAGGTCTAATAGGAGCGTGGGGCGAGGGAATAAATTATCAAGAGACGCCACAACAACAAGAAAAACATGTAGCTCCTAATTTTACCTTCAAAGCTAGATCCGATTCAAACAGCTGATCACAATGGAAGTTCAATTGCCAATGCTGGCGAACGTTGTTGTATTTCGAAACTTTGTCAAGTATAACTAGCGTGGATATGAAGAGCAAATAGAAAAAAACGACTGCGACGGAACTGTATTGGTGTAGACTGATCATTGATGTGGGGTATGTCAAAAAGAGGAGAGAAAACGACGACAAAGGGGAACCAACGCCAAAAACAGGTACCATAGGTGTACTAAAATACAATTCTTAGTTTTCGTTTTTCGTGATTAGCAGTAGTGACAACATATAGGAGGATTGATGAGTGATGAGCGATGGAGGGTTTGATGGAGTATGGATGGGGTTGTGGTAGGAGGGAAGGCTGGGTTAATCGAGTATGGTATGGTTGTGGGTAACGATAAATTTGATGTGTGAAGTATGCGTGCGTCAAACGATGAGTTACATGTACCAAGTAGTTTCCGTATGAGGTTGCGTAGCTACCAAGAGTTGTTAAAAAAAGAGGAAGAAATAATGATGTCATATCACACCGGATCCTGGAAAATTTTGAATGTGCGCAGGACCGATCGAGAGTTATAGTAGATCATGAAAAAGAGTTGGAAGACGAGAAAGCTTGGTCGATTCTTGAGTGTAATTGAATTATGCAAAGCGAAGACATAAAAGGGAAAAGAAAAGATAATAGCAAAGGTCAAAACGGCGGTGGTATAGTTTTTGCGTGAGATGAGGGTGGAAAGAGGTGTGAACAATGCAATTGAAGAGTGATATCTTAAGATGATGAATGATGCGAATGTGATTCTATATGCGATGCAACAAGTTCCAGGCCCAGTTTTTCGGAGACGTGCGTATAATGGGGGGCACGGTGATTTTGGGGCGTCCAACTCTTTTGAGAAGAAAAAAAAATGTGATGGATGGACGATCTGGGCCAGAAGTAGACCAAAGACGAGAAATGGGAAAACAAAAGATGAGAGGCCACATAATGATTAGCGGAAAGCTCTGCCGGTTGTCCGTTGAGTGAAGACGCGCTCACGGTCCAAAAGCCCGCTTCGGCCGTGACCATAGCCAGGGTGTTCTGTAGAGTTACCGAGGCCGTCCAGCTCATCAACTCTAGCACGACCTCGAGTACGAGGTTGCCTGCTGGTAGAGTCTGCCCGACGGTAGCTAGGACTGGCCGAGGTAAACTCTTCCATGGCTCGCATAGACGAAACCATTTTAGGAGGTGGTGAACTGTTGCGTCGAACTGCAGCACGTCCTCGAGGGAAGTCAGTGACAGTAGCCCAATCGAAAACTTGCTCAACACTGTTTTTGCTGCCAGAGCTTTCGAGGCGTGAACGATACCTGGGATCCGGCGGGGCTTCAGGGGACAATCGAGATCGGGACCTCGAACGTGAGGAAGAGCTGTCTTGTTGAGGTAGACAGCTACTCCTGAGGATGGCTAAATCCCTTTTGCGGCCGCGAGGAGTGGCTTGCATAGGATGATGGAGAGCAGCGTTGGTCATGGCAAGTTTCGGAGTTGGAGGAGAAGGACGGGTAGCAGAAACGGTTTGAGCCGATGTTACCGAAAGGGAGAGAGACGAACGCTGAGCTTCAATAGACGGACCCGAACTGCCAACTTGCAATAAAGAAAAGTATGCGGGAAGACTGGCACGATTGCGCGAGCGGCGAGATTTTGTAATGGTAGACTTGTCGCCTGGAGCTGTCTGTGGCAACGAGACTGGGTCGCAGTAAGAGGAACCGAAATCCGAGTCGTCGTCGTCCTCTACAGTGGAATTGTAGTGTAAAGGAGCACTTCTGGGGGCGCCACGCACGTGGCCGGAGAAAGAACCGGAGGATGTGCGTCTGTGGAGGTGTGGAATAGCGGAGGAGTTATTTGTAGATGCGGGACGACGAGCATATGAAAGCGGAGGTGGGGGGAGATTATGGAGGCCACTGGCAGACTTGGCACTGTGCTCTAGACCGGAGTCGACAGAGTAGCCCGAGTCACTGCCCATGCCATACGCAGCGTCGTCCTCGTCGTCGTCAGTAACGACAGACCAGACGGTCGAAGAGGCGGATGAAGAAACTGATTGACGGTCCCGGCTGCGGTAGTTGGCGAATGCAGCACCTATGGCGGATGGAACGAGAGCGGGTACGTCACCGCCGACGGCAAAACCGAGGTGTGGGGAGGAAAGGGCACTACTTGCGGAAGAGATGCAGGGAGAGGCGTCGAGTTGCTGACATTCGTCGCTGCAAAATGCGCGACTATTGGAGAGAGTCGGCTGGTGAGCGAGACTGGATGGACTTTGAAGGGAAAGTGGACGTACCCATCATCAATGTGCTTACCGCATGTGAGGCAAGAATCTTCAAACATAATGGTGGATGTGGACGTCGTCTGGGACGACGAGGAGACGGGATTGTATGTATGGGGACACGGCGACAAGGCTGGGACGCTATATGGTTTTTATACTAGTGGTGTGAAAATATTGGGGCGTGACTCATGGACGGATTTGGACATGTTTCCGACTCAGTTTCGTGAAAGATCTTTGATCTGAGGATTCCAATCTCCAGCACGTTCCTCCGTAAACGTTCTTATCTTTCCATACAGGGTTTATCTGCTACCCCTTTCCGTATTCCCGATATATCCATTAATTATTTTACATATTCCCAAAGGGGAATTATACGTTTTTGAGACGTTGCGCCCTCTGTTGCGATGACCACCGCTTCACGTGCATCACCGGCCATTGGTTCGGAAGTCGGATCCGATGAGCGTCGGACCAGTCCGCCGCTGGCTCAAGTTCGATGAACTCACAGCATGCGTCATCGTTTTACGAGGCACGTTCAGTCACGTTCGGCTGCTGTACGTTCGTCCTCGTCCCTTCGTCGACATTGGATTCCAATCCGAGCCTTTTCCGTGGTTTGAGCACCAAGCTTTGAGTGTACAATATGTCTTCTTCCTAATCCTCCGAAAATTACTGTTACAATCCCAACCCCGTTCTGATACGTACATACATTCCAGGCCTTCTGACAGGGGACCGCACAAATCGCCTATGTAGTGCCTATCGACAGAACTTGTTCTATTTCAATATATCCTACTCACGCTTATGGGAGTTTGACCGACTTTCCACTCCGACTTCCTGGTCACTGGGAGCGATTCACGATTGATGACAGATGATGACTGCCATGGTACTTGTGGCCGACATTGACGAGATGCCATCACCATGATCTTGCGTTACAAGGGCACCCTTTACCCGCCGGACTGGTGCGGTCCATTCATCCCGCCGTCCTATTTTTTTGTCGAAACACCGACAAAAAGAGTCAGCTTCCATCTATTGATGGACCGATCTAAAGCACCATTCTCAACTATTTTGGTTTCTCTTCTTTTTACCACTGTTCTTCTTCGCTTTTTCGATTTTCGATTTCGAGATGCATCACGCCATGTAACAGTCCAAATCTAAATACCGAGAGAGGAAAAGACACCATGTGAGCCTAAGTATATATGCGCATACTTACCATTTACCCTCGAGTTCGGTGTACATACTATATCACTGAGTCCCTGTCCGACTATCCCGTTCAACTGACTCGGAACAGCTCATGTGCCATTGTTGCCACCCTATTGTTCTCCAAACAAAGGCCTCAAAGCACACACATGATCAAGATTCAACTTGAAAAAACAAAGCGTAAATACGCACCCACTGGCCATCTCCGTCGACATTTGATCGCTTCAGAGCCTTCCATGTTGCTTCCTAACCTTCTTTTGTTCGCTCAAAACTTCCTTGCGAATCAAAATTCAGTGCCAAAGAGTCCTCTTCCCACAAATCCATAAGCGAACCGTCATAGTTCATTAATTTTATTCTCGGCTTGTTCAAACTCCCTCAAAGCTTCTCCCAGCCCAAACGCCAAACGCCAACCACGGCTTGAACATATTCAATGCCACATTAGCCCAGCCGATTACTTATGAGGATGCATTTTCCGTGTCACAAGGTCTTCTCTCTCAGCAAGTCCGAGTCATGGAATGTCTACATCTCTACACGACAAAGCTTCGAGAGGCGCCTAAGGGATGTTTTCTCGAATCTCATACCCGCGTATGCATGTATGGACACAGAACATAGGCATGGATGCAAGCAATTTGGCTCCACAATTACACACTTGCACACTTTACATACCTTGCTGGGTAAAGATTAACGAGCAATGTACTATCACCATCGTACCCTACAAAAAGACAAATTCAACCCAATGATACCGAGTTCAGCGTATGTAATTCAAGTTCCATTCCGGCTTTGCTATAAGGAAAGTTCTCCCCGATAACGCTTTGGCTAGCTAAGTCTCCAACCATGTCTCCCTCGCTCCGCTTTAACAAATGACGACGAACATATCAAAGATAACACAACATACAAGGAAATCAAGTCCAAAAAAAGACAGCCATCGAAAGAAGTTCTTCGAACGAGGAGCTCTTTCGCCAACTTGGGCCGGTGGACGCTCTGGACTTTGGAGTTTCGTGGACGTCAATTACATGTCTTTTAAGTTCGAATCCAACTTTATTTAACAAACTGCGAGTTCTTGTCACTTCGCCACGGCCAAACCAATGGTAAACTTAACTCAGTATCGACATCATTGGTATTGGATTCGCTGAGTCAAAGCTTTCTTCCACTTTCCAAATTATTCGAGTTCTCACTTTGTTCTCTATGTGGAGTCCTTAAGAGTAAAGTGGGTCAATGTTTGCGCCGCAAAGTAATACCTATATATGTGATACCTTAACTTACCGTCGATTTCGCGCTCTTGTATGAGTGTAATTACCAGAGGTAAGACTTGCTTGAAAGACTGAGAGTTAAATTACGACATGGGAGGTATGCTAGTTTCTGTCTCGATTGGATCGAATGACGCTTATTTCTTTTATTGTCTCCTATTTATGTTTACCTCCCTCAGGTTCGATTCCGAGGCGTCGGACCGTCGACAAATATCGACATTTACCAAAGACAAGACAGATGTTAGCTAGTAGACAACATCAACGTTAGTACTAACGTTCTAACTCCGGAGAACTCCTTTGTTAGACTTCTGTTCTTGACATTTATTGAGCGGCGGTGAAAGCGAGTGAAATGCCAACTGTAGCGAGAGTGATTGA
>ML179702.1:0-30045 GCA_004369135.1 Dendrothele bispora CBS 962.96
GTCCTCGGAGGCTACAAGGGTACTTTGAAAAGTGGGCTCTTCCTTCATCATTTTTCCGTGCGCATAGAGCTTGTACTGACTACTGTTCTCATTCGTCACTTAGACCCGAATGCATCTGAGAGTGCTAAGGAGCATGCCAGGGAGGTTTTGGATGAACATGACGCTCTTTGAAGTAGAAAATGGTACTGAATATGGTCTTGGAATAAACTACAAGCAATATATTATATAGTTTACGTCTGTACGGATATCGATGGTATCAGAGAAGAAGGCTATCGCTTCGCGTGGCAGGTACGAGGCCTAATTAGTCAATAGAGGTGGTTAGCAAAGTCCTTCGGAAAATCCGACATGCAATTTCTCTTTGTTTGTCGCTTCAAAACAAACAGTCTTCTACTGTCTCCCGTTTTTCATCCGTCCATCCCAAGCTCCGCAGTCTCATATTCCATCTTTTTTTATATATCTACGAGCTTCAATAGCCTAATTGACCAGAACGGGAGAGGAGGGAAGAAGGGGTGGACCAACTCAACACGATATGGGACTCAGAATTTAACCGATCACTGCTCGGTTTACTCCGAAAACTCAAAAAACCGCGTTGCTAACCACCTCTAATGCATGACCGGTATTGAATTTTGTGCCGGACCCGATGCCCAGATAGCATCTAGTACGGCTCAGCCACGGTCCGCGAGCCCAGGATAAGTAAGGACGAGTCCCTAAAGGGCTGTGTAATCTCTCCATTATTAGCTGAGTACCCATACGTGGAATATTAAAGCCCTTCAATTTTCAAACTACGCTCGAATCCATTTAGGACAGTAGATTACCAAGGAAAGTAATTTTGTCCTCATGCTCGAAGCTCGGAGCTGTTGGGTACATGCTGTAAAAAACTGAGAAGAATTCCTGTCTCAGTTCAAGCAGAGGTTCATAGCTGCATTCGAGCAGTGCATGCTCAGGTGTTTCAACTCTATCTCGGCAAAAACGACAGAAGCGTTCTTGAACTTATGGTACATAGACTCTATGATTATCAGTCCAGCGAAGGCGCTCAACAGCTAGGGGATGATCACTACACAACAATTTTGTGAATGCCTTGTGGTGTGCAGGATGTTCAATATTTTTAAGGTACTGTTGCATACACATTGTCCTGTAGATGTAGTTTGTCCCTTTTTCATTCAGTTCCTTTTGGTATTGTAGTAAGTACAATTTACGCTGCTTTGATGATACTTCACCCTCGACCCAGCATGAGATTCCCTTACGAACAATGTCATGGAAATCAGACACCTTGTCAATGTCTTTGAATTCCTCAGATAAGCAGTATAAGCCTTTGAACTTCAAGGTTCCTGAGAATGACAGAGATAATCCAATCGTTTCGAGCATCCATCATACGTTCGACTATGTCAGGATCAGTTACAGATATGATTATAAAAATACGGTCCAAGAAAAATCAAGTTTTAATTGAATAACGCATTTACTACTAGTAGGGTCTATTTGAGAAACATAGTTTTCACCGCGGCGAAATGGCATACAGATCCGTACGTAACATTGACTTAACGGTGTGAGAATGGCAGTTCAGAAGTGAAAATAGAGCAGGGCTGATCACCGCAATTAACAGCATTTAATTGGGGACAGAGGCGAGTTCAGTCTTCAGATAGAGAATGGGTGGTGATTTTTGGTCCAGTGCAAAGGACCTCTGACATTCTATTGACAGGAGAAAAACGGCATAGTCACCCTATCCTGTTTTTGTACATAAAGCAAAACCCATAAATTAGATCGGATGGCAGAAGAGAGCGGTCGAGTAAGGAGAGTCTGTGAATACGCTGGAGTTCAAGGACCTACTTGTTATGAGCGAAGCAATTCCGAGCTGGTCTCGTGATGTGAATGTGTGATATTATATATAAAGTTGAAAAAACTGGGTTCTCTTGTTTCCTTGCAACCACTTTGCAACCACTTTCTTATCTTTTACTTCAGTTTCTTTTCCAACCTACAACGATGCGGCTACGTGACACCAGGGTCGAACCCTCTCGAGGAGCACGAGGTAGAGGAGATGAAGGGGATAGAGGAGGAAGGGGTGGAAGAGGTGGACGTGGTGGATCCAGAGGTGGTGCTTCCCCAGACGGCCTGGCTTTGGTAGGTCGTGGCCCGTCTGCAGGCCAAGACGTCGTACAGAGCGGTCCAACATCACTTCCATCTGGTACGTTCAAATCCCCTAGTTGTACTAGATCTATCTTTAGACATCCGTGATATAAATTCTTTTTGTCCTATTCTAAGCACATGTACGTTCGACGGGAGTAAAACGTCCAGGTTTCGGGACAGTAGGCACTCGCACTCGTGTCAATGTAAATGCATTGGAGATGAGTACGCAAGATGCTCTTATGGTTTACCATTACGACGGTGAGCATGAACCCTGATTTATCTATCAATAACTGGTAACTGGTACCCACCCTGTACGGCAGTCGGTAAGTGTACATGGACGTGTCTCTACGTTGTCTGTCGGTAACGACGTCCCCTGCTCCCAGCTACTCCTGACAAGACGTATACACCTCAGTTGAGTGTGCAGTTGATCAAGACTTTGCAGCACGACACTGCACCTCAAGTGTTTCATCCGGCTGGAGCGTATGATGGAAAGAAAAATCTGTTCATGCCTCACCGTCTTAACCTCGGGGCCGGTGACTCCAGAGTGGTATGTTGTCATTTCTCTTGACACTTTGGGGAACAATCTAAACTTCCCAGTTTGACGTGATTCTTCCCGCCAACGGTCATCCAAAAGATCGTCCCCCACCGGTCTACAAAGTGAAAATTTCGTTTGCTGCTGAAATCAATACGACGTTTGTCTCCCTCTTCCTATCCTAGTGTACCCACAACTGATTTGATACTTCAGGGTGCTTCATCGTTTCATCCAAGGAACCCAATCTCAAGACGAACAAGTATTGACTGCTCTTACAGTATGTCTCCAGTTCCTTCCCTCGCTATTGCTCTGATCACGTACCTTTACTAGGCCTTGAACGTTATCATTAGGGCAGATCCGATTATGAACCATCCCTTCAATGCCCGCTCCTTTTTCCCTATCAACGGGGACAGAATGTCCTTCGGATATGGATTTGAACTTGTTCGTGGCTACTTTCAATCCGTTCGACCTGCTATCGGCAAACTCTTGGTCAATGTCGACATCTCGACTGGTTTATTCTACAAGCCCGGTTCACTTTTCGATCTCGCTTACGACTTCTTTAACGTTTCGTCTGGCGAAAGAAATCCGATGATGTTCTCACCTCAAAGAGGTTTCGATCCGCGCAAGCGGCTTTCCCTACAACGATTCCTTACTGGTGTTCGTGTAGAGATTGCGCCTAATCGTTTCATCACAATCGCTCGTTTGTCTGATGTTGGAGCTGATCAATTCCGGTTCCCGCTCCGTGAAGGGGGTGGGGAGAGGACAGTTGCACAACATTTCCGTCAGCAACAAAATCGACCCCTCCTCTATCCTAGTCTTCTTTGCGTCATGGTATAACCTTTTCTTCATATACTCTGTTATACATCCCTTTAGGGTGATACCTGTCTTTTGCAGAACGCCAAAGGCTCGGCGATTCCGTTCGAGAAATGTACTGTTCTTGCAGGACAAATTGCGCGCAAACAGATTCCGCCCGAGCTCACCAAGGCTATGGTTGATTTTTCTAGGAAGAGACCTGATGAAAGGATGAATAGTATTCGCCACGGTATCCAAGTAAGTTTTTTCTCGGTAGTTATCATGATTTCATTACAACCAATTGACTTTCCCCTGTAGCTCTTGGCCTATGGACAATCCGAGTATGTCCGCAACTTCGGTTTGAACATCAGTCCTGGACCGTTTCCTCAGGTAGATGCCCGCATCATAAACCCTCCTCAACTCAAGTATGGTCGAGGGAGCGGGCAGCCAATGATTGTCTGTCATTCTTTGTTGACTGCACGGTAAACAGAAGTTGCTCACTTATATCTATAGCGTCCGAAGTTTGGGTCCTGGAATATGTGGGTTTCTCGCGTGGAATTGCTACCGTTAAGTTTCTGAAAACTTTTCAGGATGGACAAGAAGTTTTTCAATCCTGTTCATATCGAACGCTGGGTTGTCGTTGTGTTCGAGTCACCACGTAGAGTATCCGAGACGAAGGTCCGAGAGATGATCAAAGACTATATCAATGCTTGCAATACTGTCGGTGAGTAGAACAGGTTTTGCTTCTGTCCGTGTCATGATTAACGATAACTCTTTCCAGGTGTCAATGTTGTCGAGCGTGATCCAATTGTCGATTACGCAAATGGCCAAGGGAATATCGGGAATGTGAGTTGTTCGTACCTATCCTAAACATACGTTCGATACTTAACCATTGCATAGCAACTCCAAGCTGCTGGTGAGGCTTGTTACAAGAAAAATCGGCGTGCTGCACCAGATTTATTCCTTGTCATTTTACCGGAACATGGTAATGACATTTATCGTGCGGTCAAACAGTGAGTCTTTATCGCTTTTGGACACGACAAAACAAAACCATCTGACTTGATTTGGTACTCCTCTAGTTTTGGTGATTGCGTGGTAAGTTATTTTATGCTTTCAATTTATTGTGCGCTCACTTTGATATCTAGAAGGGAGTCGCGACACAATGTTTGAAATCTAACAAGTGTCTAAGGGCCAATATGCAATACTGGGCGAATGTTTGCTTGAAGTAGGTAACCTCTTTACCTTTTGTCTCCGTCGATTAAAGCATGTTTCTATTTTAGAACCAATCCCAAACTCGGCGGTGTCAACGTTGTCCCGGATAGTGCATCGGCGTCTCTTCTAATCGATCCAAGCAATCCTACTATTATCATGGGTTCGTGCTTATGTTCGTATTCTTTCATGTGTTTCCTGATCCTTTGGTTCCAGGTGCCGACGTCATGCACCCTCCGCCGGGCTCTAGCTCGCCATCGTTCACAGCAGTTGTTGGGAATGTCGATACGGAAGTGTCCAAATACGTTGCTACTTCAAACGTACAAGAGAGTCGGGTTGAGATTATCGCGGATTTGGGTAGCATGGCTAGGGTATATTTCAAAATTAATTCTATCACTGTGTTTTCATCTCACCGATCTGACATCCCTACTATAGTCTATTCTCTTGAATTACAGAAACTATCGGGAGCAGAACGAGAAGATTGGACGTGATCGATCTGCCCCCAAACGACTGATCTTCTTCCGTGGTGTGTAAAAGTTTCTGCGTATGTGCGTTCAAAACTCAAAAATCATGTAAGATGGTGTCTCCGAAGGACAATTTGCACAAGTCCGTGATCAGGGTAAGTCTCGAAAGGCTTCCCATTTTTTTCGTTTGATGAAACATACATACTTTTGTTTGGCGCAGAACTCACGATTTTGAAGCGTGAGTTTTTTCGAGGCCTCTTCCGTCGATTACCTATGTTATTTTTTATCCTTCAGAGGTTTGCAAGGACTTGGATATCGGGGTCAAAATTACGTTCATTGTAGTTGGCAAGAGACATCACTACCGGTACGTAGCTGCCTGGTAAATCTATGCTGTTCTCTTTTTGACTTGTAGTTGATCTTAAAGTTTCGAGCCCCCCCAAGGCCAGGGGGACAGAAGCGGTAACATGCCGGCTGGCACCGTTGTCGACCAAGGAATTACGCATCCCGTCGAGTTTGATTTTTATCTTCAAAGCCATGCTGGCCTTATCGGAACAAGTCGTCCCTCACACTACAATGTAAGTTGTACTCTTCATGACACGTCTTGTTTATATTTATGTAACTTCACGTAGGTTCTACATGACGTATGATTCAAGTCTGCTCATCTTTCATTCTTGTACTCACGAATAATTCGTTATTGTTCGAAGGACAACAACTTTTCGTTAGTCTCTGAAGCTTTGATCCATAAATTTATACTAACATTTGCTGTAGCGCTGACGCTTTGCAAAGTTTATGTTTCACGTTGTGCCACGTTTATGCCCGGTCCACCCGTTCTGTCTCTATCCCGGCCCCAGTTTACTGTAAGTTAGAGAATTATTGTGAAGATGGTCTGAAACACCTAAGCTAATAATGATGACCTTTTTCTGCCCGCGTAGATGCCGATATTGTTTGTGCCAGGGCTAAAAATCATTTCGATCCTCTCGGAAACTTGAGTATGTCCGACACTGCAACTGAGGTCAGTGGTAGCGTTGGTGGTGCTCCAGATCTACAAAGCTACAAAGCCGCATATAAGCAAGTCGTTGGAAAAATGTCAAAACGAATGTACTTTATGGTATGTTTATATGCCGTTTCTCTTGCCCATCTCGATACTGACCTCAAGTAACAGTGATTAGTTTTGGAATGAGTTTATCAATCTCAAGTCTTGATCAATTGACGGAAGATGTCTTGTTATATAGTCGTTCCTTGCTTCTTGGTTCTCCCATCCTATGCTAACATGACTAAGTAAAAATGTCCTGCAATACTTCATTGTGATCGTAAATTTTAGCTCCAGGTAATTAATTTTGATGTTCCTGACAGTTTCCTCGGGCACTTTGAAACAATTGCAGTACATACAGCCTATCGTAACTTTGTCCGATTGATGGGTATGGCGAGTGTTGTCACGTACAAAGCTAAAAAGGACTTGACATCCTTCCAGATGTGAGCTGGGAGAGTCATCCCGTCTACATGACTTTCGCAAGGCTGCCTCACCAAATGATTTTGTGATATCCGAGTCTGACCTGGGATTTGCTGGAAAACAGCCAGAGTGCCAACCAGACAAGGATTAGAGACGGTAATGGCGGAGGTCTAGAGATGATGTGAGGATTGTAGACCCTAATTAAGCCATCTTCATGTCGATTTCGGATGGGGTGGAACAAAGAACAAAGATCAGAACCCGATAGGACTCGAATGACGTGTAAAATTTACCATCGGTGACACGAGTATACGTTCTACACATCCCCACAGCACTGGACTGTCTGATAACGCAATAACCCGTTTTACATTCTGTCTTTTCAAGCCTGCCTCATCGTAGGATACTGAAGTCACGGACTTGAAGAAAAAAGTATTCCAGTACAGAGAAAACACATTCAAGGCGTCAGAGAAAATACACTCTGAACGTGCTCCCTGAGTGTAAAGGACTGCTTGCATATTATAAATCATTGCTTGAGTCGGCGTTGAATACAGTAAATAGATCTAGCAAGACTCTAGGAATGGCATGAAGGAAGTGAAGAGGTAAGAAACAAATCGACTCTTCAGACACACGTTCAGTTGGCAGCACTCTTGACGATACATCCTTTCACTATTTCCAGAACTTGATCCAGTACTTGCTATCGTCCAAGTTCCTGTCGATGTTTTTCAATCAAGTTCGACCCTCTTAAGTATTCATCAACTCGCTAAACTTGACACTAAAAGATATAGTCTACACCGCACTCACAACACGGCACTATACCTTGGTTCACTGCGATAGAAGCCGACTCATTCGGGCGTTGTTCCGTGCTGGATCTATACTCCGAGTTAGAACTGCCAACGGCACCGACAGTCTTGAGCTAACGTCAAACTCTGATCGTTTACGAGCACCACCGTGCATGTTGCTATTGAACAGTAGTAAAAAAAGGCCCCGAGAACTCCGTGTACCCCAGACTTGAGCGCTCGTAGATGTGGTTTTTAATTATTCCCCGGCAAGTGATTAGTGTAGAGTAGTACTACTCAAATCATTTGGATAGGACTGCCGTGAAAGTCCTCCCGCCACACAATACCGATAGTCAGCAGATAAATTTGTATAGAATCGTATCTGCTGCCATGCATATGGTAAACAGGAACCGCCATGGTGGTACTAGTAGTGCTTTACTCACGAGACCAATTCAAAAAGAGTATCTCCTGGGATTGACCTGATTCCCAACCGTATAAATGCAGCTACGTACTGTATTCCTCATTAATATCCCCCAGTCCTCACACACTATGGCTGAACAGTTCTCCCTTAAACTTGACACACCTGCATATAAAGGAACTGTCTCTATCAATACTGGTCTGTTTATCAATGGACAGTGGCTTAAGTCTGTCGAGCCCGAGAAACTCGAGTGTGTGGTCGTCGTCTGCTTATAGCTGTAGATTTTAGTGTTCATTTCATTCAAAAAAATTTGCTCTAGTGTGGTTAACCCAGGTGCGTAGATTATCAAAGAACAAGCATCAATAGTGTCCTGACATGGTGTACACAGCGACTGGCAGAATTATCACAAGTGTTGAGGGAGGCTGCTCTAAGGATATTGATATCGCTGTCGACGTCGCCGAAAAGGTTAGCACCAGATTTTAATTTTCGCATAATCGTCGGACTTTCTCATGGATCAACCTTAACTGATGCTTTCGATAACTCCATTGTTATATTTGCCTTCTCGTTCTCATACTCGTGTAGGCTTACAAAACGTCGTGGGGACTCAAAGTTCCAGGATCGACTAGAGGTCAGATGCTTCTCAATCTCGCCAATTTGATCGAAAAAAACGCCGATGAGTTTGCTGCATTGGAAGCCTTGAACTGTGGTACGTACTCCTCAAAAATGTGTGAAGACCAAGAATCAAATGCAATTGTGCAACCATCTCTATATGGCGACATCACCTTTATAGGAAAACCTTTTAGTAAAGCGCAACGAGAGATTGCAGGGTGCATTGAAGAGTTCAAGTATTATGCTGGTTGGGCAGATAAAATTCACGGAAAAACAATCGAAGTAATAACATTTCTTGTTTTCTGTTGATTTCTGATTCGTGATCTCCTCTAGACAACCGAAAATAAGATGGCGTATACTAGACACGAGCCTTATGGAGTTGTGGTATGTGAATACTATAGTCTATCCAGTGTACGCGTTTATTGATTTTCTTTGTTAGGCAGCAATTATTCCTTGGAATGTAGCAATGGTAAAACCTCTCCTCTCCTCCCAGGACATCCACATCCTTTTCAAAGGCCAAATTGACTTATACACCGCAGACGATGTTGTCTTGGAAACTCGCACCCGCTCTTGCCGCAGGGAATACTATTATTTTAAAGGTCTCTTGGAATTTCTGGGCATGCAGAACGGCTGAAGATCTCAAGTTGTTATTGCTTAGCCATCGGAACTTACACCATTGAGCGCCCTCAAATTTGCCTCTCTTGTGAATGAAGCTGGAATCCCTCCTGGCGTTATCAATATTGTCAATGGAACCGGTAAGCAAACCTTCAAGTTCTGCTTTGTAAAATAAATGCATGTATCAGCGATGCACGTTCAGGATCTGCAGTTGGAGAGGCTATGGCTTACCACCCACGCATCAGAAAGCTCGCGTTCACTGGAAGTACTTTAACTGGACGAAAGATTCAAGAAGCTTCAGCCAAATCCAATCTGAAAGCCATCACCCTTGAGCTTGGGGGAAAGAGTCCCAATATCATTTTCGATGACGCGAATTTGGAACAGACCATTAAATGGGCGTCGTTAGGAATTTTGTGAGTCAAGACCTAATCAGATAGGGGCGGTAATAGTGGGATCATTGCAAGGCTTTTGGTTGACACTTTCGTTTTTGTGTTTTTCAGCGCAAACATGGGTCAAGCATGCTGCGCTGGCTCTCGAATTTTTGTACAAGAAGGCATCTATGACGAGTTCATCAAAGGGTTTGCTGCTACTGCCCATCATCTACAGCAAAACACAGGTGACCCATTCTCTGGCAAAACATTGCACGGACCACAAATATCTTCGGTCCAATTCGATGTATGTCACAGTCAGGTTCTATTAGCATGAGTCGTGTATTTTTTTTTTGACCAGGATGATTGTTTTCAGCGTATCATGGGTTATATCAACTCCGGAAAAACAGATGGTGCTCACGTCCTCAGCGGAGGCGAGCGCGATGGTAATGAAGGATATTTTATCAAGCCCACGATCTTCACAGAAGTTAAGCCGAGTATGAAAATTGCTCAAGAAGAAATCTTTGGGCCCGTGGGTGTCGTGATGAAGTTCAAGACTGAAGAAGGTTGGTATTGTTCTGAGTTATCTCAAGTTTGCTACATGTCTGATTTGTGATTTATATATAAATATCAGAGGTCATCGAAATGGCAAACAACACCACTTATGGTCTGGCTTGTGGGATCTTTACAGAGAATGTCAGTCGAGCGATACGAGTTGCTCACGCTTTGGACGCCGGTACTGCTTGGGTAAGAATCACAGTTCTCTGATAAACATCCTAACCTCTCCAAACCTGGGCCCCATAGATCAATACTTATTTTACGATTGAAACTATGGTTCCTTTCGGTGGCTACAAGCAGTCGGGCACAGGACGAGAGCAAGGAGAATATGCACTCGAGAAGTATATCCCCCTTTGTTCACCTGTGTTAATTTTGACTGAATATGTACTACCTAGCTATACACAAGTAAAGGCAGTCCATATCAATATAGGTTTGAAGCTTTAGAAAAGGGACACGTAGTTTATGACTACTTCGGCTTATGAATTTCTTTTCTTCCGTGTATTTTGATGATAGCCTTATGAATCGATAACGGGTTACCGGTCCAAGGAAAGTAGTGTATACTATATCTCATGTCTTATGCCAGTGGACAGGAATTCGACTCGTCCTTTTGGCGTTCATGAATCCAAATTATAATGCACTCGACTACTAGTAGTTTCTAATCATCAATACGCGACTGACAGATAGTCTTCTTCTCGTGATTCTTCCCTATGTAAACTCTGGGACTGCCTCTTAACCTTTGACTACAGTGGACGGCAGTGTGAAAGCAGCACCCGATTTGGGATGGTTTGCACGCGCCGCCACTGTATATGACCAAAAAGTCACTGAACAGCTAAAAAAATGAATTGAACCAAAGGTCTATAAGACATCCTCCTAACAATTGAACCAGTGGAACATGAGTGTAATGGGGGAGTGATGATCTGGTACTGTTGATTGTAGTCAGTGTACTGGTCCAGGAGGACATTGGAGGAGGAGGAGTGATCGGCATTGGCGGTTAGTAGTCATTCTGGAGGTATGAGCTTCCTTGGCAATGTCATTGCATCTGCAACGTCTTACAGGTTATACACCGCTTTAATGGAAGAAAAATGTCATTTTTATATATATTCTTGCTGCAGAATAAACTATACCAATTTCACTTCATGTTGCCTATCAAAAGTATCCAGAAACATTTTCAGTTCACGCGATTTTTTGTCGAGAAAGACATAATAAGCAAGCTAATCCGAGTCTCTCTCTATGGCCAATCCCGATCGAGTACATCCTTCAGGGTAATTGAGAGAACACGAGATTTAAAGACACGCACGGGAAATCCAGACAACGAAGGGGAGACTATTTGCCCTGCGGGGATATTGCTCAGGGCACCACACAACCCGGCCATTTGCCGGCGTCACAACGTCCAAAGTTAGACTGACAACCGGTATCTCGACGACGTCTCATGATCAACTAAGCGTTATCTCAAAAGATGGAAACCAAGATTCTGCGAAGGTACGTCAGTAAGAAACAGAGGAGATGAAACATTTCAAACTCACAAAGCCCACAAACTCAACATAGACAGAAGTGGCTCACAACGCTAGTATGGTGGGGGCCTTGAAAGCACACACACAACACCACGACCACGATAGATCTGAGTCGTATAGGTCACATACGAGACCATGACGATGAGAGGACGAAGGAGAGAGGCCTGGTCATGAGGGATGCACCATAGTCGATCAGAAGTTTGATGCCTTCAGAATCCACGTACCAGATAGCCCAGCCTGTTAATCCTTGATAATCCCCGTTCTCGTTCCTCACGAACTCACGAATCACTGTATCCCAACACTGACAAATCGCCCCGCCAAATAACCTTCTTGAAGTCTCCAAGGCTCATGAGCGGCGGTGATGCGAGTCTTTAAAGCTAAATGCGTCATCGACATGGTAGCAGTGATGGTGATACGGAAGACTCCTCATTGATGGGTAGCGTCGATGGAGACGCAACACCTCCTGCACCTGGAAGACACGGACATAATCATGCTCATAGTCAGTTGTGGATTATGTGGTGGAAAAGGATTTTCGATGAGCTGGATATAATAGGTTCAGCTGTCGATGGACTTGCACGTGCGAGCAAAGCTTCAAATCTGTTTCATTTGGACGTTAAAGACTTTGGACGGCGAGGTATAATAAATTGTATGATATGCCATTTGAAATTTGAAGGTTAGTACTAACCAAAGACGGTGACTGTGCATATAGAAGTAAGTCCTGCAGCCATCAGCGTCCGCGTCCAGAGCCAGAGAAAAACCGAGGTGAGTTGTCATGGAGAAAAGTTTGTTGGGATTGCACTTGTTTGTCCGGCTAATTTCACTATGTCCTCTTCGAGTCGGAAGTCCGACTTGCGATGGCATTGGCAACATCAAGTTCTCCCGAATAACCTTTCTTTCCACAAGTTCCCAATGTGATGTATTGGCACAGACTAGTTTACAGGCCCAGACCACAGTATACTCCAGTGAATGACATTACTTTGAACTTTCACGGTAAAATTCAAGAGAATTTCAGATCGAATGATAATGCTCACTGCCACAGCAATCGGTTTCGAACGTCTAGCGAATCATTACCGCAAGTCACTACAATCCCGGACGATTGGCCAGTGCAGGATCACCCCGAAGCTTCCCGAATTCAAATCGCAAAGTTTGATTCGCCCCAATCATACGCCATTTGCTCACTCCTCCTATACAGGATATTCATCTAATCATCAAACCTGTCCCATTTGTTCATGACCAATTCGTCGTGTTGGCAATTTGATATGATTCAAACGCTTCGGTGATCAGCATGCGTCGTTACTGGTGCGGGACAAGAGCCAAGTCTCCGAGTCGTCCGCTACGAGGTGAGTTGCCCTTTTACTTATACGCAGTCATTTGGCAATTTCGGATGCTTGACGCCATTCTTTAGTTTCTCCCTCGTCCTTCCTCTCCTCTCTTTTCATTCGTTTCTTTTTCTTTCCTTTCAGAGCTGGCTCTTCCAACACCAGTTTTTTTTGGGCTTATTGATAGGTATCAGTGATAGCTTTGGGCTGAGCCTATACGAGTCGCTAGGGCCATCGCCGCAGCAGTATGGGGTCTAGTTTTTTCAGCGGACAGACCGGAAGGTCTCTGATTTTAGGATCAGTTGTGTCTGTCGCAGTGCGTATTATCAGGGATTCATAAACTTCATCCTGATTCATTTTTTGCTCCTAGATTGAGTTCTTGCTCTTTGGTACTTTACTTAATCATTCCGTCGTCCCATCTTTCTAACTTTTCCCTCTTCCACCTCACAACAAACACATCTTACGTCCGTCTGTTGATCTCACAGGAGGCTACGCCATCCTCTATGCAGTCTGCATCTACATTCTTGTCCGCCAAAACAAGAAACTCCCAGCACGGAAGATTAACATCGTTTTGATGACTACGCTTTTTGTCATTGCAACAGTCGTCACCTTTCTGCTTGTAGCAGAGACAGTCACACACTTGAGTTTTCATATCGATTGTAAATTGAAGCAACAAGAAATGTGGAAATGGAGAGATATGCAGGATGGACAGCGCAACGGTACAGATGAAACAGAAGCTGTGAGTCAGACTGTGATAGGAGTTCAGGATGGTGGGCATTCTCACAGTAGATATTGGGGCGAGCCGGATAACAGTAGAGAAATCTTCAAACCCTCTGTGATATCTGAAGGCTCTAGAGCACCTTCAAGAAGGTTCTCCAAAGGTAAATGCGGGTCCAGCACAGCAACTGAGAATGACCCTACCACAACGGGACTGAAGTAATGTCCTCGAGTTACATCTTGATGGCAAAATGATAACAATTTAAATACAGGCAAGCGAACAAGATTTTTTTCATCATTGCCAAGTAAGTCTTCCATCACTTGAGACTTTCGTTAGTTGGAAGAACTGATCAAAAAGCAAGTATGCTAGGGGACGGAATACTGGTAAGTCCGAGTATTCCGTTGATTTTGAGCCCTACACGTAACGTATCTTGCAGATATACCGAGTCTATCATATTTGGAATCAGTCCGCTCGAGTCACATATGTTCCAATAGTTGCCTGTATCATCAACAACAGTACGGATGGGCTCTCCTCAATTAATATTTGTTATTCACTATTTATCGTATATTGTTTACAGTTATAGGGCTGGTTAGTGTCGGAATCGACGCACCAGAGAAGTCCACGGACAACGCTGTCAAGCAATCCTTTTACTATCTTTATCTGATCCTGAATATCGTGTTAAATCTTTTTCTGACTGGTTTGATAGGTAAATGTGATTCACTCCTGCATTCGTTTAAACAATAACACCTGGCTTTTTTATTCCGAAGCTGGCCGAGTCTGGTACATCCGTCGTCAAGCTCAGCTCATTCTGAAAGATGTGATCAAGGAAAAGTACAGCACTGTGATCGTAGTTTGGTGAGCATTTGATGTTTATAACTTGAAGTTATATTCGTTTTTTCTGGTTCATGACACTCTCTTGTTCAGTACCGAGTCCGGCATCCTGTACCCACTCTTTCTTATTATATTTCTGAGCCTCGAACTGAGCATTTCCTCTCTGGATTTCTTTCCGATTTTGGTCCAAGCTGTCGTGAGTAGTGTATCGACATATTAGGCTATTTACTAATTAAATATTTCGTTTTTAAATTTGTATCTAAAAGGGAATCGCTCCAACGCTTATCACCTTTCGCTCTAGCTTGGGCGTAAGCATGGATAGCGTAGATAAAGTCGTCCAATCCAGACTATCCAATATTCCTCCCAGCGCCGATATCAGACGAGGTTTGGGGTCTGCTAGGAGCGCCGTTCTAATGGGGGAAGGTGGATACAGCCAAGGATTCTTTGGATATGCTTCCCAGACAGATGGAATTAGAAGTGGGAACGTCTGAAGGGAGAGCAGTTTAGAAATGAAGAACGGAATTAAATTCAGAAGTACTAGTGAGTGTGCCCGACTTAGAGTTATAGGTGGGCTGGTTGTCCTGCTCATGGTTTATCTCGGGCAAATCGTACTAGCATTTGAGGACGAACGATGTATTTTATTGTAAAGTGAATCAAGTATCGCATTGGCATGGTTTCGTACATGTAATATTTAGATTGAGAGTGCTTGAATGATGCTAATGTGAGATCATTTCTATAGGAATGCAGGTATAAGTGGTAAAGGGGACATTGGCATTAGGTTTGGATAGCTTGAGAGTTGGGATTGATCAAAAAATGACCTGATAAAGCTTTCGAGCTGGATCGACTAATGAATTCTAGATTGACCGAGGAGGAGGCGGGCCGAGGGCATATTTAATTTGGTATTTTGCGATTCTAACTCCGACTTGGTGACTTTCCACCTTCGAAGACACTGTCCAAAATGGCTAAGGTACATATGCTTCCTCGTGATTTGAGTCAGTACTGTAAGATGTCCAAGTAGTCAAAGAAAAACAGATGATTCTTCCCCGAATTTGTAGCCTACTATATGACACCGTGAAATAAAAGTAGGTTCAGACCGTTTAACGCATGTCTTTAAAAATAACCGGGCCTCTTGATACAAAATCAAAAATCGAAAAAAAATGAACATCCCAAGTGCGCTACCTCTCGTCAGAATCCCTGGTTAAACCAACTCCTGGTTGAGCACATCAAATTATACATCTAGAAATTGGACATAAAGATGGCCAGGGATCCACTTTGAAGGGGAGCCAGTTGCAGGGATGTAATCTGGGGGAAGCTTGTATGTGACTCGGCCAGAATTCTCTCTCTCTCTCGGCACTCCTAATACATAAAAGTTAAAGTCCACCCTGCCTCTGTGCCCAAACTTTGCCAGACCTTTTGTCCGAATCTGTTCGAGAATCGCGTAACCTTCATGAGATCCTTTCTGCTTGGTGGTAGTACTGGTGGTGAATTGAAGGACCCAAACAATGACTCTGCTGTTTATGAGAACTTCGAAAAAGAAGGCATCAAAGAGTGAGTTGCTTTTGTTCTCTGGAGCACAGAAGTAGTCGTCGCTGATGGACACCTCGTCAATTTGTTTGTAGATGCAGATTTTTCTTTCCTGACACGGGAGTTTATCGTAGCGCAACTTGACAAACACGCGAGATCCTTCCTCCTCCTCCTCCTCCTCCTCCTCCATTTGCGCCTGAGGCACGGTGTCCTTTTTTGTTTCCTTAGCTCTGTTTGTCTTCTCCTTCAGCACCGTATCGTAGAAATTCCCGACCTTCAGCAAGTAATTCGGTGCAATGCCACTAATAACTTGTATAGCAAGTTCTTCAAACACCCAGCTACGAAGAATACCAGTCTGCGGCACTCCTGTGCAAATGCTGAGGAGCCTTTTGCGTTCCCCGCTCACGGTCGCAGACCACTTTGCCTTGAATAGCTCCAGGACCATTTCCGACTTGAAATCCATAGCGGGTCCCACACCATCACGACATCTAACGATAAATATTCGGAGGGTCAGCATATTGAGGGTCTTATCGCAGTTTTGAACGGCTCTAAACGCATCTGCAAGCCCGTTAAAGTCTTGAATTTGAGCGAAAGCCTCATCGATCTTCGCTTTGAAAACTGCGGGTTCCGTGCAATGATCCCGTATACACGGTCCATAAAAATAAGTGTAGTTTTTGTCATCGAGGGTGGAACCATGGAGCGACAAACTAGAACAACCCATCATTACACAACTTGAATGAATAAGAAAAGGCATGGGTGATGTACCCTTCACGAAGTTCCTTCAACCCCCACACGTCCATATACCAGCAGCTACCAGTCTTAGACTCCTTCACCTATCGAGCGTATTTCGTGTCGTCAGGAGACGTCGTCTGCACGAGAAAACAATAGTCCGCAACGACGAACACGGTTGATACCGGAGCCTTGTCGGGGTTGTCAAAGAGACACCACACAAAATTTTTGGAACGCTCGACTCCTAAAGTTAACTGGTACGCGTCCAGGTTGTCAAGGGAAAGCACGGAAACGCCTTCGGTATCGAAAATAAAACAGTTTCCAGTACCGGTCCTAAATATTGTGGTTTTTTGCAATTGTTCGGCTAGACGTCGTGCCAAAGCATACAGGTTGAAGAATGACTTTCCTGTTTAGTAGTTGTAAACGTGGAGATATAGACCGTAAAAGACAAATACACACACCTACGCCTGGTGATCCGGTCACAACAACGCCCTTCGCCTCCTTTGCGTGTCTGGCACACAGGTATTCATAAAGCTGACGGTAGTTATCCCGTACATAGAGGCTGGTGGCATGTTTTTCGAAAAAGAGGCCGGATATAGCTTAGTCTGATTTCCTCGGGCACTTCTAGGCGTTTGGTGTTGTGAATATTGTCGATAGCATCCTTCTTGCCCCAGAACTCGTCGCGAAAGTTTTCCAGTAGCCAGACAGCACGAGCTTTTGTTCCCTAGTATCAAAGGCTTGAGCATACAGTCGCGACTGCATTGTAGATGTCGGAAATAAAGAGATTACAAGGAAAGGAAGAGATGACGACGAGGTGAAAACGAGGTGCGGGATTACCTCACGTAATCGGGCAAAAAAATGTAACCGGACAAACCTTGTGACACCGTGACAAAGCGTGACAAGCTTAGTTGAAGAAAAGGCGCTTAGTCTTTCATCTGCGCGCCAGTCCCAGGTCATCTCGTCGCCTCAAGCTCTATTCATATCGTTTGAAGTTGCGTAGGAGTCATTCCAGTGTTATGGGATCCCAGGATTCCAATGGTTAGGGTTCTTTGTTGTTACCATTCAATTGGTTGCCCGGGCCGTCTTAGTACAGCGTCTGGCCAGGGTGTTTTTTCTTGTGTGCTTTTCAATGTGTTTACTGACTGTATGCTTTCTTCAGCGTCGAAGGGGGGTACAAATTTTACCCTTTTCCTTCGTCTTCCTATGACCATTCTGATATGTTTCCATGTATATACACCGTTTTTACTACAGTTTACTATCCAACGGTTTACAATTTATTTCTGTGTTCACTATGGTTGCATGTAAAGTATCAGCTAACAGTCATCTGAAGGTCATGATACAGTTCTCAGAGGCTCGGGATCTATTGGTAACTTAAAACATAGTACGTCGATAAATGAAGATTTACTCCGACGTGAAATAGCACACTCGGATCGCAATCATCGCACAATTCTCTTACGCTAGTTGATTTGAACGGTCAGTTTTGGAGACAACCCCGACTTGTCCTAGCATGAGCCCGTGTAGGTGGGCCGAGAAGATAGGACAACTCAGGCACCTTCTCTCAAGAACGGAGGGTATCATTACTCTGCCAACACCGCCAAAAACCCTGTTTATCGTATAGACATCGCTAGGGAAGGTCGAGGACCTATAATGGAAATGGACCGTCTAAATCGATTGGCAGACGCTAGAAGTCACAGAAATGCAAATCGGGCCCGTTAAAGCCTGGCGGGGTCTTATGGAAGAACTTCGTGACGCAATTACTTATATAAAACTTAGGGTTAAGTTGATGCCAGAACCGACCTCATTAATTGCCACGCACGTCGCGCCGGCGTTCACTTTTCTTCATAAACATAAACATTAGTTTCAGCACTCTAAACCGTAATTCTCTTCGGATGATCTAGTGAGTCCTAAAGCCTGGATATTGGGTATTGAAAACTGTAGGGATCGGGGGTTCGGAATAGACGCGGGAGGACTCGGAGAACCACGGTGTATAGGAAGGTGGTACAAGGACAAGGCTATAGATTACGGGTATAACCGAGATGGGACTATTATAGTCCCAACCGAAACTCCATTCACAGAGGGGGAGAGGGCAAAGATGTCCTGTGAAAATTCAAGGATGTGACTATGTATACTATACGATCAACCACAACCCAATAGCAAACTATTCACAACTGCATACACATTGATTTACATAACAAAGACCTTGTGGCTACTAGCACTCGATCTTTAATGCAGGAAGACGCTCTCCCAGTTGAATCTACAATTGATATCGTTAATGCACAACATCTGATCATTCCATGTCGAGTTGGAAAACTTACCCAGCAGGCGCAGTGGCACATCCAGAGCCACTACGGGTCAAGTTCGAGCCATTGAGGCACCTACCGTGAGCACCGCCAGAAATAAAGAATTCAATGTCGTTGGGAACACCTGAATAGCTGATTGACTTGGCCGAACCGCCGTTTGGCAGGAAGATACATAGGCCAGACTCGGACGAGACTCCATTGCTGGTAGCAATGACTGAGCCAGTGCAGTCAGCCCCTGAGAACCATTGCAGTGTGGCAGACATCGCAGGAGATGCCAAAGCAAGAAGAGCGGTGGCGACAAAGACAAAGTTGAGTTGCATTATCACTTGTTGGTGTGTCAGATAGTTTCTAAAAGAGGAAGAAAATAGAATGAGTTGAGGATTATAATAGAGGAAACTCGCTGCTAACCTGATCACAAAGGAGAAGAGGAGCTGAATGAAAACCTTGAAGAAGGGGAAGTATTTATCTGGTTTCTGACTCTATAGTACTGGGACGCTCGGGAAATGCATTGGCAAAATCACATCACATTCACATTACATCCATTGGCGTATCCGTTTTGCTCGCAAGCTATGTCAACTTAGCAAAGCTACTTGTAAAGGTACTTAATGTATAGTTCAGGCAGCCTGACTCTGGGTCTGACCAGGACCAGGATAGGACGGATCGGGGAAAATAGAAGGTTGTTTATAGTAAGATGTTTATAGCAAGTCAATAGGCAATTACCAAGGCAAGGCGAAAGCCCTTCAGCTGGAAACAGTTCTCAAAATGTACCTCATAGTCAATGTTTTGACAAGTTTATTTGCGGAATCAGCTCTATCGCCACTCACTTTTCATTCTTAGTGTGCGTTCTGTGCCTAGCCCTCCCTCGATTGAGTAAATTCCTATCCTACTGGCACCTGTGACCTGTCATACAGTAATTCAAGGCACCGGGGCGAGAATAACGCCAAATGATCACCCGCGGAGGACCCATTTGGTGTACAAGCCTCATGTATCCATTTAAAACGTGCTTCGAACGTGCGTAATGGGAGCGAGTCTATTTGTACCACACACGAATAGTTTCTGTGGCATCACCTCCGAAATGCGTGGCTTCTCTCGGCATATAACTTTCCAGACGTCAGGCTGCATTTTCTTTTTGCATGTTCCTCTACCTCAACTTCCCTTATGCTATTTCAGAAAGGTGGCTCCGGAGTCGACGGAAGTAAAAATAGAGAAAAGTCATTGAATTGTATTGAAGGTTTTTTTAGGATTCTGAGTTAATGGGACGGAAACGCTTGATATGGAAGATAAGTATGTGTTGCACTGGATAGAAACATGTATATGCATACACTGATGCAAACAGAATCGCAGTAGAGGAAGCAGAAAGACGCACCTATCGACTTGCCGTAGACGTCGTACTATAATATGTTAACCTTCTATTTCCCCCGATCCGTTCTATCCTGATCAGACCTAGGCTACCTGAATTATACATTAAGTACATTCACAAGTAGCTTTGCCAAGTTGGCTTTCAAATTAACTTTGACATAGCTTGCGAACAAGATGGATACGCCAATGGATGTGATGTGATTTTGCCAATGCAGTTCCCGAACGTCCCAGCACTGTAGAGTCAGAAACCAGATAAATACTTCCCCTTCTTCGAGGTTTTCATTCAGCTCCTCTTCTCCTTTGTGATCAGGTCAGCAGCGAGTTTTCTCCCTATAATCCTCAACTCATCCTATTTTCTTCCTCTTTCCGAAGAAGCTATTTTCGGAGGCAATGCCACAGAGACTATTCGTGTGTGGTACAACGGCTTGATCTATTAAATAGACTCATCACCATTACACACGGTCGAAGCACGTTTTAAATGGATACACGAGACTTGTACACCAAACGGGTCCTCAGCGGGTGATCATTTGGCGTTATTCTCGCCCCGAGTTACTGTACAGGTCACAGGTGTGAGTATGGTAGAATGAATTGAGGGAAGGCTAGGCATACTAAGAATTCAAAGTGAGTGGCGATAGAGTTGATTCTGCAGGGTAAACTTGTCAAAACGCTGGCTGTGAGGGACATTTTGAGAGCTGTTTCCAGCATAAAGAGCTTAAGCCTTGCCTTATGGTAATTGCCTATTGACTTGATATAAACATCTTACTATAATTAACCTTCTATTTCCCCAATACGTTCTATCCTGGGCAGACCTAGGCTGCCTGAATTTTATACATTAAGTACTTTACAAGTAGCTTTGCTAAGTTGTCTTTAAAATTAACTTTGACATAGCTTGCGAGCAAGACGGATACGCCAATGGATGTGATGTGATTTTGCCAATGCAGTTCCCGAATGTCCCGGCACTATAGAGTCAGAAACCAGATAAATACTTCCCCTTCTTCAAGGTTTTCATTCAGCTCCTCCTCTCCTTTGTGATCAGGTTAGCAGCGAGCTTTCTCCCTATAATCCTCAACTCACGCTATTTTCTTCCTCTTTCAGAAGCTATCCAACACACCAACAAGTGATAATGCAACTCAACTTTGTCTTTGTTGCCACCGCTCTTGCTTTGGCATCTCCTGCGATGTCCGCCACGCTGCAATGGTTCTCAGGGGCTGGCTGCACTGGCTCAGTCATTACTACCAGCAATGGAGCCTCGTCTGGCCTATGTATCTTTCTGACAAACGGCGGTTCGGCCAAGTCAATCAGCTATTCAGGTGTTCCCAACAACATTGAATTCTTTATTTCAGGCGGTGCTCACGATAGGTGTACCAATGGCTCGAACTTGACCCGTAGTGGCTCTGGATGTGCTACTGCGCCTGCTGGGTAAGTTTTTCAACTCGACATAGAATGATCTGACGTTGTGCATTAACAATATCAATTTTACTAGAGTCAACTGGGAGAGCGTCTTCTTGACTTAAAGATCGAGTGCTAGTAGCCACAAGGTCTTTGTTATGTAAATCAATGTGTATGCAGCTGTAAATGCCACTATTGTTGGTTGGTCCTCTGATATTTTGAATCAGTATATGTACCCTCACGTCAGGGTCAGGTTGATATAGATACTTCCAGGTATTTGGTCGTCACTTGCCAGGAGACCGAGCGTCACGGCTGGTATGACGACATTGTTTTCCTCTTCCCCTCCACCTTCCATTCTACATCCTTTCCATTTTTTCTCGTCAGTTTTATCTATACCTCTCTTTCGACTCCCACAGAATGACATTGCCTTTGACTCATGACAGAAGCCTTACCAGATTCAGCGTGTCGAAATTGAGTAAAAATCCTTGCAATTTGGTGGGTAATTATTGGTACTCGTTTAACCGCCCCGTCAATCTCACCATCAACCTTGGTTAATTCCGCATCTACAGGTATCGCAAGATGAATAGGTAGTCAACACTGCAGCGACCCCCCTATCAAATAGTTTTAACGTTCACGCTGATCTCAACCTCTTGTAAGGCAAGCACATCATTTTGACAGACTTCTGGTGAACGATAAAGTTTCTATGAAATTTCCACGTTGTGGATATTCACTTGAGCAGCTGCGGGGGCCAGAACTGGGGTTCGATTTATTATGTATCTTAATATTAATTCTTAAACTACCTACATCCAAACAAAGATGACGGTGAAGAAGGCATCGAAGGTGGTAAGAGAGAAGATACGTGGATTTAAACTGAGATTCCAGCACATGAAATGCTTTATAATCGAAATTGTATGTTTTTTCTGTATCGATGTGACGACCAAGCACTATAATTACTGATACGACTACACGTACTTATTTCCCTTACATCAAAATCGAAACCCGAAAAAAATAATCAAGTGCTACCGGAGAATCAGATCATGTAACGCTTCCTCTTAACCCAGATCTAGTCGTACAAGTAGATCTTCCTATTTTGCGAAATAGACTGTAGAGAGGTACAAAGTACCCACAGATCCTAGCACGATGCCTGATGGTACCGATTTCCAAAACCCCGCTATCTCAGCCCTCTGAGTCCCACTATCGCTCAGTTCCTTGCCGATATACCACGGGCTCTGGGAGCTGCCGCTATCCATCTACCGGTGAAAAGGTCGTACGGTTTACACGCGTTCCGAACAACTAGAACGTCCATAATAGCCTTCCTCGACTCTCCCTCTCCTCCGAGTTAGTACATTTCGCTTGAGGGATGAACTAGCGTTCAACCTCTCAACACTTTTCTTGGCTAATCATACGGCGGGCGTCACCTGCCGGCAATACAAAAAGAAAACGGAAGCGCAGTACACCAACCCGCCGGTTTCTCGGAAAAAGAGGAAGTAGGGATGAAAAATCCGAGTCCCTAAACAATTGAACGAAAGATGTTCTCCCCGGGAGGTTTGGGAAGTGGTCTCGGAAGATAACAGTTAGGATTTATATAAAAGAGTTGGGATTGTGCACGATTGTTTGCTAGATGACTCGATGACGCATCAGAACGCGCCTCTTCTGCCAGCGAATTGTTATTTTGGAACTACATCCTTTTCAAGTTCTTTCTCTATATATGACTGGGGGGTATGGCCGCAAGCGGCGAGGGCCGAACCTTGCATACATTTCATGAATCATTGGTGGGGAACCTAGGAGTAATACCAGAGGTACTCTCTTGTGTAAGTACTCTGTGGTAGTACTCATCATTGATTCTTTTTAACTCTTGCCATACTAACTCTTCGGATGTGTGATTTTTGTTTTTACTAAGATGGAATGTCTCAAGATGAAAAGCTCTTTTTGCTTTATTGGAATCCTAATTCTATGAGCCTGGCCAGACTGTAAGAGTTAAGTAAGTATGTGGATATACAAGTCAGGTTATAAATACACTAGGAGAATACACTAGGTTGTAGGGTACGAAAGGATGGACTACTTTTGTACATCTCAGTAGATAGGAATATTGTAAAATTACACATTGTTTTCCTTGCTATTTGATCAGAGAAGAGACAAGAAAGGTTGGTCTCAACTCTCAGAGAGATTCAGCACTTTGGTGCACCAATCAGCACAAGATACTTTAGACTAATACATAAATGATGATTAAGCACCAAAAACGATGAGTTCTTCCTTGTTTCTCTTCATTCATGGTTATAAAAGGTTTCTACTTAAAGAAAAGTACTTTAGTAACTTCTGGTAATATCCCAAATTATCAGAACTAGGCAACTAATGCGACAGTTCTATAGCAGCAGTAAGGCTCAACAGATGAGCAGCAGTGGTGAGAGATGAGACAAGCAACAGATGCAAGGATAAGATTCTCTACAGTACTGGGTACAACACAGAGAGTACTTATACTACTGAGTCCAATATAATACGAGATAGGAAACATACAGCAATGACAAGGCAGTGATATCAGTATGACTACATAGTGGTGTAGATAGCTGTGGCAACTGTGGCTACGTGTATACAGCACAGTGATAAATATAGAGGTGTGCAAGGGGGGTAAGTCGAGGTATAATGAGGAGGTCGAGCCGGGATATGAAGAAGCCAGGAAGTTTTTCATTGAATATCTTCGAAATCTTGACTTGTTGCTAGGCGCTTTGATTAATGCAGGTGTTACGGCGTCTGGAATTAAGGCCATTTTGGCTGCGATTCGCCTCAAGATTGTGGGTTCCATCGTTTCACTCGAAGGTTGGGCTGTATCAGAAGGTATTGTCAAAAAGGTACTTGATTGGCCACTGCCGGAGTCTGTTACAGAAGTACGAGGATTTTTGGGTACTGCCGGAGTAGGAAGAAGGTGGATTAAAGGGTTTGCGATTCTCGCTAAGCCGTTAACTCAATTGACATGTTCCACTACTGATCTTTTGTTCGAGTTGTCAATAGAAGCGGTAGAAGCATTCGAAGCTCTCAAACACCGTATAACGACAGCGCCAGTTCTCATCAAAATCGAATACGAAGTTGCAGTAAAGATTACCAAAGAAAGGGAATCGGACGAAGGACTCGTAGTTGTCGGTGTTGATGCTTCGTGGATAGGAGCTGGTTGGGTGGTCTACCAGGTGCGCGATAAAATTAAACGCCCCGCTATTTTTGGTTCTTGTACATTCAACAAGACGGAACAAAATTACGGTCAGCCGAAGACTGAATTGTATGGTGTGTTTCGTGCTCTCAAGGAGCTACGGCACCGTGTCTGGGGTTTACATTTCCGCTTGGATCATGATGCGAAGTCGTTACCGAAAATGCTCAAAGAGCCTGACGATGTTCCAAATGCTCCGATCCTCCGATGGATATCATGGATCAAACTGTTCAACTTCGAATCTCATCATGTGCCTGCTGAATCACACAAAGCCGAGGATGGTCTCTCAAGGAGGCCTAAGGCTCCACACAAAGAAGAAGAGACTGTTGAAGAACAGGAGAAGTTCTTGGAAGGTTTCATTAATAGTGTCTATGGTGAAGGGAATTCAAATCCACTTGATGTGACGCCGACGAGCGCGGTTAAGTACGTATTCGAGTCCCTTTACATCCGATATTCTTCGAAGTATGATACTTCATGGGGTGCACTTGACTCTATCCCGTTTCCGTGCCAGTCGCAATCGCTTGTATTTCCTTCTGTCGGTTCCATGCCTTCGAACTCCTTCTTATCTTGCATGACATTGAGTAGCCATGCGGCATCCGTACGACCTACATCGGACTTTCTGCTGAGGACCTCTCCGGAGGAGAGTGAAGTGGAATGTCTGCTGGGAGGCGAGGTTGTTAACCTCACTATTACTGAATATATCTCTTTTGCTCAAAAGCGAGATCTAGATTCGAATAGTCAGACGGAGGAAACGACAGACGAGGAACAATTCTGGGTTGAATTGCGATTGTTTCTTTCTACAGGTGAGGTACCATTACATTGCGATACTGACCGGAAGAAGCTGCGATTTAGGAAGAAAGCTTCGAAGTACTTTCTACACGGAGGACAGCTCTGGTCAGCGCCGAAGAAGTCATCCGGGACTTTGCCGAAGCTAGTCGTTGAATCAAGGGAGAGGAGAAACGAGTTAATCGCCGAGGCTCACAACGATACAGGACATAGAGGTAGGGATGCTACTTATAAGCTCCTATTTGACAGGTTTTATTGGCCAAGAATGTACGAGTCGGTCTCGTATTTCGTACGCTCGTGCATCGAATGCCAGAAGATGATCCAACCTTTACCGAAGATTCCGTACCAGGTTTCCTGGCAGTCACCGATATTGCGACATTTTAATCTCAACTGTATTCATATGCCTCCAGGCGTCGGGGGGATGAATTATATTGTTCAAGCAGTTGAGCCTAACATTCTGTGGCCCGAGGCTAAGGCTCTGCGATCTCTCAAAGCTTCCAACGAACTCATTTGCAGACATAGTTGTATCCCGATTATCTCCATCGATGGTGGTTCTGAGTTCAAAGCTGAAGTGCGGCGCCTACTCGCAACACAATACAATTGCACTGTCGTCATTTCGACTCCATACCATCCTCAAGGCAACGCAACGGTCGAGCGAGCACATCAACCGTTAGTTGACGCAATCTTCAAAGCATGTGGAGACTCGAGAGGGAAATGGCCATTGTACCTCGCCGCGGCGTTACTAGCAATCCGAATAACTGCATCTAGATCTACTGGTTACGCTCCCTATTACCTTCTCTATGGTATCCATCCGGTTTTGTCGTTCGATGTCACTGAGCATGCTTGGCAGACTTTGGACTGGGATCGTGTTCGAACTCACGAGGATTTAGTAGCGATCCGTATTTTGCAGCTCAAACAGCGGGACCCGGAGTTACTGGAAGCGTACGATTCTGTCCGGAAGTCGAGGCAATGCGCAATTGATGACCTCGAACGGAAGCTGGGTGGCAAGTTCGATTTTCATGAGTATGAAGAAGGTATGTATGTATGGTTGAGGGAATCTCAGCTGGATGAGTTGAAGGGTGGTAAAGGTTTGCCGACGTATTCGGGACCATACATTATTCACGAGAAGAGAAGTACCGGTTCATACATTTTGAGAGAACTTAACGGAGTGATTTTGCCAGGGCACGTTAACGCACAACGTTTACGTCTCTTCTATTACAGACCCGATAATCAAACTTTGCGCTCGAGTATTCCTACAAAGTCCAGTGGAAAGCCAATCGTGGTCAAACCAGTTTCTTGGAATGTCGATTATGCTATGCAACAGCTTCGAGAAAGAGAAGAAGTGGAGAAAGTTTGTCTGGGATCAGGTGCGCCGTATAAGCTCGAAAAGTTTATTTGATCTGTCCTTCGATACCTACGCATTGTTCTATCTTTATTTCTATGTGTTCCTTATTACGTTCGAAAATTTTCTCCCCGTTTACTTTATAACGCCTAAGTTTCACTACTGTTCGATTCTTTGTCTACTTCTTTCACTTTCCCTATGCTTAGCTTTGCCCCTTACGTTGGTCCTCCTTGCGACTTCTTTCACTCAAACGACACGGATGTGATTTGGAAGATACAACAACTCAAGCTTCATTTTCCTTCCGAAACTAATCAGCAAGTGGCTTTCGACTTGTCCACCTACGACGATGAACTCGAGTTCTACGAGTTCGTGTGGATCAAATCCTTGTGGGTCAGGGAAGCAGCCTGGTTAACTCCTATTCGACATTTTCCTATGGATCGATTGACGCTCGCTGTCGACAAGTACGGCTATCACCCATCACGCGAGTTGCGCATCAACAACCCTTCTATTCGAGCTAATACACATTCAATTCCTTACCGAGACAAACCTGTATGTCACGACTCTAGAGTTTACTGGGAACCCGTTGATACGTTTGAACGATTGGATTGTACGGAGAAGTTCCTTTACGAAGTGGGAGAGGTTTGTCTGTTGGGTGACGAGGAGGTAATCCTACCAATCGTGTTTACTGTCTATCGGAGGGACTGATTTTTGCTATGGGCGGAGATCAGAGATGGATTATACGGAGTCGGTTGTCCTACAAGATATAGGGTCCGATGTACAGGTGTGCTCTCTATTGATTCATTCTTTCATTAGTCGTTTCTATTTGGATCGTAATCCTGGGAGACCTGGTCATCCTTGGATTCGCGATCGTGTTTCTAGGCGGAAGGTCGCTGAAGAGAGAGACTATGTCGAAGATGTTCTTACTTCCATTTACCTTGAGACCTATTTTTACACTCCTAATTTTCACTTACCTCTAACGGAGGAAGGGTTCGTGAATGTGGCTTTGACTCATCCCAGAGCTGTTGCAAAGTGGTGCATAGATATGCTCCCAAGGATTCGTTCTTTTTACTATTCCGTTTATCTCCCTAACTTTCGTAACATGCGTTACGGTGGACCTGCCTCTATTTCTAGACAGCGGGCCGAGTTCCGACTAGCCTTTTGGACGGTGGCGTCTAATGCCCTCGCGTCTCCTCTCGCCCATTATCTCGCATGAGGACTACGAGGACGTAGTCTTAACTTTCCCTCTCTGTGGAGGTAGTGGCTGACCGACATGTCGCCACTCCCTCACAATCAGATTCCACTTCTAGTTCAAGTTCCTACTCGTCGACAGCGCATCCATTTAGCCAATCCTACATTCGACTCTTTATTATATTTCCACTTCAAGACCAATAAGCCGCTTCGCTTCGATCATTACATTACTCTTCCGTCACAAATCCCATTTTACAACGATTCCAATATCCTCGAATTCTGATTCAATCTCGTCATTCAAACAAATACACGAAGTACATATCCTTTTCTTTTTTTTTATGTTCAAGTATCAAACACGAAGTACATTTCTTTTCTTTTCTTATACTTACTACCTTCTTCTTGCATGCGGCAGAGACTGAAGCTGAGCGGAGAGCGTTCGAAGGGCAGGATGCGTGTGAGCTTGAGCCGGACGCACCTTGAGCAAGTGCGAGAGACTTGGTCCATCTCGTTCCGAGACTCGCCGACGCTAATGTCTCAAGAACGCTCGAAGTGAGGTCTAGGTGGATGCTGTGTCCATTGAATTGTATTCTATTGACGTACATAATTAGTCTTCATGGCAGAATCACGCGTTTGTAAGTAGACTACATAAACGAACCCTCTCGAAAAGGGAATATCACCTTCTTTTCTCCCTCCTTTCATTCCCTCCCACTTGAGTACAGAGCCCGAGCCTTTAGAGACCATTCATCGAGCCTTTCGAACGTCGACGTTGAGCCAATGTCTAATACGCTAAGCCCTTCTTTTCACTCTTCCTTTATTGGTATCATTAGTTCTATTTCGGGCGCATATATTCACGCGCTCGGACTACACGGTTAGAACGGACTGTCGTCGTTCTCGCCCTTGATATCTTTTCTCTATTACTACTCTATCTGTTTCTCCGACCTCTTAGCTGATTTCCCCACCAGGAACAACTCATTCTTCGACATCAGACCAGTGACTATTGAGATGGCTAGAGAAATTTTGGCAATTGATGTCCAAGAGCAGAAATTCCATGAGGAAGATTGTACATCTGAGCTGGAATATACAGTTGGCAAAGTTGTCCCATCAACATTAGTCAAGGTCATTGGTAGATGGTATAGCTCAAACAAAGAATTGCAATTGGCTCACCCATCTGTGAAAGAGTTTCTTATGAGTCAAATCAGCAGTGACTCTATATTCTATATCAATGACCAGCTGGCGCATGAGGCTTTGGCTCAATTCTGTGTAATTTATTGGATAGACTATGGGAATGACACTGAGAGAGAAATGCCCAGAGGGGAGTACACACTGAGTAGTTATGCCCAATATGCAGCAATGAATTGGACTGAACATCTAGCTTTGGTCAAAAAGTGTGAAGATTGGTCAATTTTTGTATCATTCCTTGAAAGGGAGGGAGGATCATATATTCATTGGCTGCAACACTATGATATAGAGGAAGAGATGTTGGAGTATAAGCAGAATAGATTCATTCTAGATTCATTTTATATTGTATGTTTAAGTGGCCTCTTTGAAGTTGCTGTGAAAATGCTGGAGAAAGGAGCAGATGTGAATACTCAAGGTAGGAAATACGGAAATGCTCTCCAAGCAGCTGTATATAGAAAGAATGAACAAATTGTGGAGCTTCTTCTGGAGAAGGGAGCAAATGTGAATGCTCAAGGTGGAAAATATGGAAATGCTCTCCAAGCAGCTGCATATAGGAAAGAAGAAAAAATTGTAAGGATTCTTCTGGAGAAAGGAGCAGATGTAAATGCTCAGGGTGGAGTATATGGAAATGCTCTCCAAGCAGCTGCATATGGCAATAACGAAAAAATTGTGGAGCTTCTTCTGGAGAAAGGAGCAGATGTGAATGCTCAAGGTGGACTCTATGGAAATGCTCTCCACACAGCTGTATATTGGGGAAATGTGAAA
>ML179702.1:30874-60104 GCA_004369135.1 Dendrothele bispora CBS 962.96
GGAAATGCTCTCCAAGCAGCTGTATTTCAGGAGAATGAAAAAATTGTGGAGCTTCTTCTGGAGAAAGGAGCAGATGTGAATGCTCAAGGTGGACAATATGGAAATGCTCTCCAAGCAGCTGTATACTGGGAGAATCAGAAAATCGTGGAGAGTCTTCTGGAGAGAGGTGCAGATGTGAATGCTCAAGGTGGACTATATGGAAATGCTCTCCAAACAGCTGTTTATGAAAGAAATGAAAAAATTGTGGAATTTATTCTAGAGAAAGGAGCAGATGTGAATGTTCAAGGTGGAAAATATGGAAATGCTCTCCAAGCAGCTGCATATGGGAATAATGAAAAATTTGTGGAGCTTCTGCTGGAGAAAGGAGCAGATGTGAATGCTCAAGGTGGACAATATGGAAATGCTCTCCAAGCAGCTGCATTTGTTGAAAATGACAAAACTGTGAAGCTTTTTCTAGAGAAAGGAGCAGATGTGAATGCTCAAGGTGGACAATATGGACATGCTCTCCACGCAGCTGCATATATTGAGAATGAAAAAATTGTTGAGCTTCTTCTGGAGAAAGGAGCAGATGTGAATGCTCAAGGTGGACAATATGGAAATGCTCTCCAAGCAGCTGCATATCAGGAGAATGAGAAAATTGTGGAGCTTCTCCTGGAGAAAGGAGCAGATGTGAATGCTCAAGGTGGAGAATATGGCAATGCTCTCCAAGCAGCTGCATGTGGGAATAATCCGAAAATTGTGGAGCTTCTTCTGGAGAAAGAGCAGATGTGAATGCTCAAGGTGGACAATATGGCAATGCTCTCCAAGCAGCTGCATGTGGGAATAATGAGAAAATTGTGGAGCTTCTTCTGGAGAAAGGAGCAGATGTGAATGCTCAAGGTGGACAATATGACAATGCTCTCCAAGCAGCCCTATATGAGGAGAATGAGGAAATTGTGGAGCTTCTCCTGGATAAAGGAGTAGATGTGAATGCTCAAAGTGGACAATATGGAAATGCTCTCCACGCAGCTGCATCTTGGGAGAATGAAAAAATTGTGGAGCTTCTTCTGGAGAAAGGAGCAGATGTGAATGCTCAAGGTGGAAAATATGGAAGTGCTCTCCAAGCAGCTGTATATATGCAGAATAAAAGGATTGTGGAGCTTCTTCTAGGGAGAGGAGCACATGTGAATGCTCAAGGTGGAAATGCTCTTCAAGCACCTGTCTTTGTAGAGAATCATGAAATTGTGGAGCTTCTTCTGGAGAATAGAGCAGATGTGAAGGGGACCATATATTCCATGGCTACACCACTTTGATATACAGAATGCCACAATGATTTATGAACAAAATAGATACATTCCAGATTGCTGTTAAAATGCTTGAAAACAAAGTAGATGTGAATGCTCACAGAGGAGTATAAGTGGCAAATTCATTCTGCTAGTTCTACCTAACTGCACCATTTTCTGGAATTTCTTGAAATTCATGCAAATTTTTCAAAATGCGTAAGTACAATGCTATAAGATACTGAAAGGCAGGTCTTTTTTTATGAACTTGTCGAAAGGTAGGCAATGTCAATAGTAAACATCCGCAGAAAAGACTTCACATACATAGTATGTTGTGTCCTGGAGTATCATAGCTGAACCCTGACGGAGGGTTCTGCCTTCGATTCTTTCTGTACTTGGTCATTTAGAGGAGGACCCCTGTTCATCCCTATATAGAGACAAGTGAACCAGATTTTTTTGTTTTTCATTCTTACTTGTAACTTGATCTCTCAAAAATTCGACACTTGTTACAACCTAACATATGTAGCCCATCGGTGCACCTTGATTTTAATTGAACGTACTACTACTAGGGGATGAATCCGGATCCGGAGTCACACACACACACACACAGAGTATGGAATCTGTGGACGGAGAGACGGGTTCAGGAACCATCAATTGATCAAATCCATAAATACCCTCAACAGTCCGGCATAGCTCCTCCGTGTACATGGAACCATGTATGTACGTTTCTCTGTCTCTCGGAGTCCTAGAGTGATTGAGTCTCCCCTCCGATACAATATGTAAACCATCCATACATTTTCCATACGTCCACTCGTACTAAGCAAAAAAAAAACAAAAAGGAAAGAAAGAACGGAACGAAGGAACGAAGGAAAAGATTGTCGTCCTCTTGACTAAAATTCGCTGTTCCCTCCCTCCCCTCCCCATCAAAATCAATTGCAAGTGAATTTGAAGGGTATCTCCCGAGTTCCTAGACTTCTCCCCGCATTTAAAGAATGATCAGAGATTTATTTGTGGAGTAAACGTTACACTTTGTAACGATGTTAAATAAGTATGGTATGGAGCGAAGGGGAGACCATGTGCATGTGCACCGCACCGCTTTTGCGTAGATGTATATATGTGTATGTGCTGGATAAGTAACACAAAAAAGAAGTTTGCTGTAGCATCCGCGCACGATGACTTTTCTGACCGATGTCAAACGGTCAATCATGTTCTTGTTGACGCGAAAATGATGATGAAGTCATTAGGATCTCCAGCTTCCTTCATACTCTTGCCTGTGAGTCTGATAAATCGGAATGCATATATACTACATACGAGGGGATCTTTACTATGTTGTTGCGTAAGAGATAGAAATCTATTCTATAGGTGGCGAGACTTGACTATAGATATTCAAAATCGTACCCAAAGAAAAAATTCGTCCGTACTATTACTGGACTACCACTAAATTGCTTACTGCAGCTAACTGCGCAGTGCGCACGCCCGTATGTACTGTCCATATGATCAAGGCAAAACGGGACCGGTAAATCCCAAAGATAAAATCAATTTAAATAAGGCACAAAGAAAAAGCCCAAGTGGAGCGAGTCTGGGTATACATACAAGGGAAAGGATGATTCGTAGCTAAGGCTCCCCCGACCATGTTTGGGTTTTGGGAACATTTATAGCTAAACGTATGTACTAGTACTCAATGCAGCTAGTGCGGTAGTATCAAATATGCGTTATCTTTAGGGGGGCTTTGACGTTCGAGCGAGGACCAGTCTGAACGATAGAAGGTTGAGCGATTCTCGAAATGATGATCAAAATCCTGCTGGCGTGCTGAGAAGTTTCTCATCCTTCGATCAGGCCTGCTGTCGGATGCCGGTTGTTTCCAGCACTTTGAATTTTTTTCTGATCGGTCAGTTCAAAATCAGCATTCAAACGGGGATATGAATGGCACCGTTTTGAGTATTCTCGCAAGAGACCTTGTGGTTATCTGATTCAAAGTCACATCAAATACATATACACATGTCGGGACTCGGGACTCGGGGTGGGATGGGATGGGATGGGATGTATGGTTGAAGCCTGTACAGTCCGGTACTGTGAAAACGCTGGAACGAAATATGGAGATCGACAATAGACAACTACATATGTATAGCCCCTACGAGCTTGAGTGCGCTCTCAATGAAGGACGAAAAGTGGATCAAGGTAAAAAATAACGAGTTACGGATCATATGGAGCGCCGTGGCTACTAGTACCTCTTTAGGGACGGGAGTCACATGGTTTGCTTGCCGAAGATTGCCAGGAGTATAGTTGACAGGTGTGGTTACCGTCTCAAGCTCTCAAGAGGCGAATGGAATCCTTCGTTACATATCGATTCTGGGGCACCATCAGATTGTGACTTATATAACGGACCGTAGGTACACTCTTCATCATCATTACTTCTCTTCTCATTCACCGTTGCCTGTGTTACTCATAGCTTTAGCCTGCGATGTCTATTCCACTCGCTGTTCCGCCAGGATTACTCCCAGTGTGAGTCGCGTCATCCTCGGGTCTATATCTTCAGGTGAGTCCATACTGTCTAGACTCTCTCCCTTTCTGCCCGTCATCTCGACTTCACCCTGGAACCAATCTTTTGTGGTTTTGTTGCCCTCATCTCTGTCTCCCTTTGGTCCTTCGAGCTCACGAAAGCTCGGCGGCCATGCAAAGCAATGGCACCTTTCCTCAGTAGTAATACAATGTTTTTCCTCTACCGTACGCATCGACAAAATATGGTATACATAATAAACCTGCACAAAGAACTATTAAGGATACAACCTCATCTCGGTAACACGCTCAACCAAACTCCCCTCTTCACAAATACTCCTCAAATCTCCCACCCCCATTCCCTTCTCTCCATTTCCTCCAATCCCTCTCGGCTTGCTGAATCCAATACCCGAGTTCTCGTTTACAGTCCGAACATCCTGAAGCAGACTCGAAGTTTATGACACTACTGGCTAGTAAATGTCGTTGTTGTAGGGCCGAGAAGAAGAGGTTGAGGGTTGATGGTGATGAAGCTGAAGTTGGGGGTGTTGGATGATAGGCAGATGATGTAGAAGGAGAGGAAGAAGCCCAACGACTGCTAGGACCACCGAGACCTGCTAGAGTCCCACTTGCACCACCGACGTTGTAGATTGCACTTGCGAATCCCATTCTCCCAGTCGTAGCCATAGTCATATGAGAGGGACCGAAATTCGAAGACGGTAAATACCCGAACCCAGGTCCAATAACGGAAGTGATCATCGCGTAGTGTTTGTACCACGATTTACATCCTTGTTGGGATGATTCGTTACTTGAGTTGTTATTGTTACTGTGCGCGTTGTGTTGGGAATGGATAAAAGACGAAGCGTGATTTCGTTTTGGTCCGAATCTGGTGAACTCTTTGGAAAGAAGTACATGATATGTCTGTTGATAGGATATCTGTCCGTTGTAGTAGGAAAAAAAAGGGTTTGTTCATCAGTATGGAGAGGGAAGAAAAAGACATCAGAACATGACGCACCCAAGCACTAAACACCTCTAGAGGAACTCGCTGCAACATCGGGTACGGAGGAAACTCTAATGTCGCTTCTGCGCTTTTGTTTATCAACTCCGGGTAATTATGTCTGATAGCGTAGAGAAGGACTTCAACCGGTTGGGAGGGGATGTGTTCTCTGATATCGAAGGTTTACGTTGTTCTTGGGATAAGTAACAAGTAAAGACCGTGGACAAAGGATCAACTACGCACCTCATTTGTAGATTGAGAGCTCCCATTGCCGGATAAACACAGTATTTCTCCACAGCCTCTGCTAAATCTTTGACTACATCGAAGTCAACCTTTCGTAGATCCGGTTGGGGTTGGAGATACATATATTGGAACATGAGGCCGAGGACAGCGGAGGACTCGGATAGGTGGACTATTTCACTGGATTGAGGAGTGGGAGAGTTGGCGCGGAGTTGAAACGACGGGGATGAGGATGAGCTGGAAAGAGGTTGTTCTACGGTTCCAGTCAAAGAAGCGGGAGCTCGAGTGGGCGTGGAGGGAGGGACGGTAGCTGTAGCACTCGCAGCATCTGCAAACACTTGGGAATACATTTCCAGGTTGGAACCTTGAATAGGACGCGGTCGGAAGATTGGAGGGTTATGTCGGAGGCAGGGTGGTTGACTAATTACGAGTCAAGTCAAGTGTGTCCGAAACGAGCAGATAAAGGAAAGAGGGGGCACTCACAGGATTTGGACACCCTCGTGCAGACTTGACTGCAGTCACTTTCGGTGGACATTGTGGGGAAAGGCAAGCAGGTTTCCGTGCGGGGTCCGGGATAGACATCGATGACAAACTTACAGTCATCTGATGTCCTGCTTCCTATTGGATCCTAACCCCCACAAGCAGGGCGTCCCCGACTCCCAAAAGACCAGAAGACCGAAAGAAACAGACAATAATCAACGGTACACGGGCTGAACAACCATGAGAATTCACAAAATTCAAACCGAAAACTTCACTACGCCAGTGTACATATTTATTCGGATTGCGAAGCTCCTTAGTCTTGACGAGCTTGACGCCGTCATGATAACAAATGATTGTCTCTGCAGTCTATATACATTTGACAGCCAGGATTAGAGTCTTCGTAAGGGGTTCTTTGGTCGTGTATTTCTCCATTGAGGTTCTGGTGGAGGGGAGCGTGGTGCAGTTATGGAGAGGTAGCGTTACCTTGTTGTAGGGAGGTTTAGGGTTGACGAGCGAGGATTTTCTGGCCGGGGTGAGTTGGTCGGGTGAAATCCGTCGTAGGGCTTGGTACGGTTTGGGACGTGTGAATTGTTACTAATGATTGAATTGAAAGGCTTACTTAATTTACCGTGGGAACAGGGAACGACCCCCAGACATAAATTGCCCTGTTTCTGTCTTATCTAATTTGTTTACAAATTAGATAAGTAGAGTCGGGGACCTATTCACTCCGTTGAGTTCAAACCTGTACGGTGACCAAATCACGTCGTTTCTGCGAGGATAGAAGGATCAGGATCAGTATATGCTGTTGAGAGCTAGGCCTAGGATGTATGAGAGGACATGGTATTCGTAGCCATGGAAGAAAAATGTCAAATGCGGACCTTTCAAATTGGCAAGTGTAAGCGAAGGTCGCCGAGGCCCGAAGGTCCGTGCGTAGATGACACGTGATTCACATGACACGTAGGGAAGTTGGAAGGACCCCAGCCAAGCTGAGCCAACCCCTACAAATGTTTGGTAGGAAATTTGGCCATTTTGACAAAATTTGTCCGGATTTTTTTTTATGACCTATTGCTGATTGTGTCTGATAGATGCCCAGACCTCTAATTTTGGAAAATTTTGTCCGGATTCCTGACCTAACATGTATCAATACAGTATTTTACATACAGCTATTTCTAATCGAAGTTTTCATCAACCTCCTCATCCTCTTTGCTTCCTAATTACCCTTGCCCCTTCCGCTTCTTATTCAAGTTCATTACGGCCTCGAGAATCTAACTATCAATACATGAAATTGTACAGTACTCAACCGGTTTGTTGAATATCGGCACAAAAAGGAAATTATAAGATGTCAGATCTGAGATGTGGATATCGGCGCAAATATCGGCGCCAAAAAGGGAAATCAACCCATTGTCCGGACTTTTACCAGACCTTTCTGCTGACACAAAACCTTGTCCGGACTGCAACATAGACATTCAAGACCAAAATCCCATTTTTGTCTGGACTTTGACCAAAGGTGGGTCCAAATTTTCAAAAATTTTGTCTGAACTTTTGACCTAACCCTTGGGAGGATAGGCAGGGGTCCTAAGTTGGACCATAGTTCATGACCACAACTCCAACGTTTGTGCTGTTTATAGGTCTTAGCTCTGAAGAAGATCTGAGTGAAGAGAAGTCGGAAGTGATAGAAGGAGCGGGTGAATACAAGATGAAGGTAGTGGCAGAGGGGTCCCCCAAGTTCTTACTACTTAGCACTGCTCTTCAGATTGGAAGGCGACGACATTAATCTGGAGAAGTGACGCTCAAAGAAGCGCACCCACTGGACGTTAGCCTAGCGTAGACAAGAAGACTAACTATTGATAGTCTATGAAGAAAGCAGTGGTGGCTCATTCATTATGTGCGAAATGCTTGAATTTTCAAAGTCGAACGGAGATTTGTGACGGCGTCCCAATTTATGGTGCAGACTCGACGATCTCGGATTGGTTCATCGCTGTTAAGAGATTAATCTACAAAGAGAAGACTGTAGAATACTGATGTATGACAAGCACGAGGAATGATTAGGAGTAAAAATGGTCCGATGACTAGTGTCTCCGTGAACTTTGTTGTGGGCTAGGCTTGATCACTGTGCACAATTTCATTTTCATATTTCGGTGAACATCTCCATGGATACTCTTGCTTACTTTTTGCCAGAGTCCAACATTTCAGGCGAATTTCCGTGAGTTTTGTCCAGTGTATTTCTTATGCTACTTCACGTACTATTCATTAGTTCTATAATGAATGTGCATCGTCTTTCATCCTAATTTCCACTTCTCAAGTTCCAGTCGTAACAATGAATGTACGATGAATTTGATAAGTAAATCTATGAGCAATGAGCACAACTTTTCAGTCCAAATGAGGGTAGACAAACAAAAGCACTAGTGAATCCTAATGGTTGGTCAGTTTTTTTTTTTCGAAAAGAAATCTGCCCCCTTGCACTTCGAAAGACGTAGTTGCTTAACAAGTTCGTGGTGTCCATACAGCCTCGCCAACACCGCATGTCACGCCTCATGGATATGGAGACAGCTCAGAGTCATTGGATTCTGGAAATAAGGTTTGGATGAAAGAGGATCTTTCCGCGTCGACCAAACCTTAAATTCCTGACAGCATAAATCACCTAGTCACATGCATTTGGATAATCTTTCAGCTCTTGATCATCAAGTGTCGACACGCATTGAGATCAGATCCGAATTACGTGGCCAACAATGAGCAATACAGACTGCGCAACCGGTGATACAAATCACCCATTTGTTAGGTATTATCTCTTTTTACAATATTGATATGCCAATATAACTCATTCTATGAAACAGTATGTTAAACAATAGCCAGGGCATCAACATTGCGACGATAAACGTAAATAATGCCAAAGGAGATCAATACATCTATGGTTCAGGTAAGGGAAATAACTTGATCATTGCAGTTCATAGGTAACAAGTTGACTTTGCTCCAGAATTTGATATCAAGAAAATTCGGGAATGGCTTGATGCTCCAGACTCATCTTCCAACTATGCCAACACATGTGGCAAAAGAACTGAAGATACTGGAATGTGGTTGGTCAACGATGACAGATTTCAGAAGTGGAAAAGTCATGGAGGTATTTTCTGGTTACAAGGCCAAGGTTTGGTAAATTTTCCATGTATTCAGAGCCTGAAACTAAAAGGTTTTCAGCTGGATCAGGAAAGACATTTTTGTGGTTGGTACTTTTTGAATAATCTGAAAAATACAGTACTCACTTGTTTGTTTAGCACAAATGTCATCACCTGCTTGGAGGAAGAACATCAACAAGTGTTCTATCATTATTTTGACACACTGGATGTTAATAAAGGAAAGACCACATATAAGGGACTGGTTGCCAGCCTTTTGATTCAAATGGGCACATGCAGCAGATATAATCCAGGAGCTCTCAGAACTTTATTTGAAGCCAATGGGAAGGGTGACAGAAAAATCTCTGTTGACATCATGCAAAAGGAGGTAGTGGAGCTACCAAGAAACTTTTTAGGGGAAACATATATTGTCTTGGATGCAATGGATGAATGCTCTGAAAGGGATGAAGTAGGTAAATTCATTCAGGTCATGCTTAAGGTGGAACATGTGCATATCATGGTTTCATGTCGACATCCCATGTCCCAGTATTCTCCTGATAGTCAGCTTGGTGAAAGTGTTGAGATCTCACTGGACAAGGAGGAAAAGATAGAGGATATTGTAAAGCATATAGCCAGAGTTGTAGGACAGAATGCAAGGCCATTCAAGGGAATGGAAGATCAGATCAAAGAAAGTTTAATGAGTGGAGCTCATGGACAGTAAGTAAAATTGAATTGAACAATGGAAAACAGTATACTGACTTGACTATATAAACAAGGATTCGGTGGGTAGATTGCCAACTTGAAGTGTTGAAGAAGATTGGTACTAGGAGGGGCATTCGAGCAGCACTCAAACAACTTCCAAAAACCTTGGTGGACACTTATCATCAGGCTTTGGAAAGGATTGATGAAATCCACAGAGATGAGGCCAAATCTATTTTACAATGGATACTGTTTGCATTCAGACCAGTGACTATTGAGATGGCTTGAGAAATCTTGGCAATTGATGTTCAAGAGCAGAGATTCCATGAGGAAGATTGTACATCTGACCTGGAATATACAATTGACAAAGTTGTACCATCAATATTAGTAAAGATTGTTGATGAAAAATATAGCTCAGACAAAGATTTGCAATTAGCTCATCCATCTGTGAAAGAGTTTCTTATGGGTCAAATCAGTCGTGACCATGTATTCTATATCAATGACCAGCTGGCACATGAGGCTTTGGCTCAATACTGTGTAATTTATTGGATGGACCGTTGGAATTATACTGAGAAACAAATGGGCACAGGCTGGTGCACACTGAGTAGTTATGCCGAATATGCAGCATTTAATTGGACTAAACATATAGCTTTGGTGAAAAAGTGTGAAGATTGGTCAATCTTTGTAAAATTCCTTGATAGGGAGAGGGGATCATATATTCACTGGCTGCAGCACTATGATATAGAGGATGACGGGTTGTGTTATGGGCTGCGTGGCTACATTCCAGACTTGTTCTATATTGTGTGTCTAAGTGGCCTCTTTGAAGTTGTTGTTAAAATGGTAGAGAAAGGAGTAGATGTGAATACTCAGGGTAGAAAATATGGAAATGCTCTCCAAGCAGCTGCATATGGGAATAATAAGAAAATTGTGGAGCTTCTTCTGGAGAAAGGAGCAGATGTGAATGCTCAAGGTGGACTATATGGAAATGCTCTCCAAGCAGCTGCATGTAGGAAGGATGAAAAAATTGTGGAGCTTCTTCGGGAGAAGGGAGCCGATGTGAATGCTCAAGGTGGACAATATGGAAATGCTCTCCAAGCAGCTACTTGTGGGAATAATGAAAAAATTGTGGAGCTTCTTCTGGAGAAAGGAGCCAATGTGAATGCTCAAGGTGGACAATATGGAAATGCTCTCCAAGCAGCTGCTTGTGGGAATAATGAAAAAATTGTGGAGCTTCTTCTGGAGAAAGGAGCCAATGTGAATGATCAAGGCGGACAATATGGAAATGCTCTCCAAGCAGCTGCTTGTGGGAATAATGAAAAAATTGTAGAGCTTCTTCTGGAAAATGGAGCAGATGTGAATGCTCAAGGTAGTTTATATGGAAATGCTCTCCATGCAGCTGCATGTCGGAATAATGAAAAAATTGTGGAGCTTCTCCTGGAGGAAAGAGCAGATGTGAATGCACAAGGTGGACATTATGGAAATGCTCTCCAAGCAGCTGCACGTGGGAATAATGAAAAAATTGTGGAGCTTCTTCTGGAGAAAAGAGCAGATGTGAATGCTCAAGGTGGACATTATGGAAATGCTCTCCAAGCAGCTGCATGTAGCAATAATGAAAAAATTGTGGAGCTTCTTGTGGAGAAAGGAGCAGATGTGAATACTCAAGGGGGAGAATATGAAAATGCTCTCCAAGCAGCTGTATATTCTGGGAATGTGAAAATTGTGGAGCTTCTTCTGGAGAAAGGAGCAGATGTGAATGTACTAGGTGGACAATATGGAACTGCTCTCCAAGCAGCTGTATATCAGGGGAATCAGAAACTTGTGGAGCTTCTCCTGGAGAAAGGAGCAGATATGAATGGTCAAAGTGAAGAATATAAAACTGCTCTTGAAGCAGCCATAGATCTGGAGAATGAGGAAATTGTGGAGCTTCTCCTGGAGAAAGGAGCAGATGTGAATGCTCAAGGTGGGGAATATGGAAATGCTCTCCAAGCAGCTATATATAAAGCGAATGAACTGATTGTGGAGCTGCTTCTGGAGAAAGGAGCAGATGTGAATGCTCAAGGGGGAGAATATGGAAATGCTCTCCAAACAGCTGTATATGAGTGGCATGAGGAAATTGTGGAGCTTCTTCTACAGAAGGGAGCAGATGTGAATGCACAAGGTGGACAATATGGAACTGCTCTCCAAGCAGCTGTATATCAGGGGAATCAGAAACTTGTGGAGTTTCTTCTGGAGAAAGGAGCAGATGTGAATGGTCAAGGGGGAGAATATGGAAATGCTCTCCAAACAGCTGTATATGAGTGGCATGAGGAAATTGTGGAGCTTCTTCTAAAGAAAGGAGCAGATGTGAATGCACAAGGTGGACAATATGGAAGTGCTCTCCAAGCAGCTGCACTTGGGGAAAATAAACAAATTGTGGAGCTTCTTCTGGAGAAAGGAGCAGATGTGAATGCTCAAGGTGGACAATATGGAAATGCTCTCCAAGCAGCTGCATATGAAAAGAATGAGGACATTGTGGAGCTTCTCCTCCAGAAAGGAGCAGATGTGAATGCTCAAGGTGGAAAATATGGGAATGCTCTCCAAGCAGCTGTATTTTGGGGGAATGAGAAACTTGTGGAGCTTCTTCTGGAAAAAGGACCAGATGTGAATGCTCAAGGTGGACATTATGGAAATGCTCTCCAAGCAGCTGCTTGTAGTAACAATGTGAAAATTGTGGTACTTCTTCTGGAGAAAGGTGCAGATGTGAATGCTCAAGGTGGACAATATGCAAATGCTCTCCAAGCAGCTGCATATTTTGAGAATAAGAAAATTGTGGAGCTTCTTCTAGAGAAAGGAGCAGATTTGAATGCTCAAGGTGGACAATATGGAAGTGCTCTCCAAGCAGCTGCATCTGGGCAGAATAAACAAATTGTGGAGCTTCTTCTGGAGAAAGGAGCAGATGTGAATGCTGAAGGTGGAGAATATGGAACTGCTCTACATGCAGCTGTATATAAGCAGAATAAAAAGATTGTGGAGCTTCTTCTAGGGAAAGGAGCAGATGTTAATGCTCAAGGTGGAGTTCTCCAAGTAGCACCTGGGGGGAATCATCAAATCTTGGACCTCCTTCTGAAGAAACGAGCAGATGTGAAGGGGACCATATATTAAATGGCTCTATCACTATGATATAAATGACAAAATGATTTACTTATTAGCAGGGTAGATACATTCCAAATTCATTTTGTATGTTGTGTCTAAGTAGCCTCACCGGAGTTGCTGTTAAAATGCTGGAAGATAAAAATGCCCAAGGTGGACTATATGTGAATACTTTTCAAACAACTGCATGTAGAATGTGATAATTTTGGAGCTTGCTTTGGAGAAAGGAGCTGTTAAAGCTCAGAGTAAATAACATGAAAATGCTCTTTAAGCAGCTGTATCGAGTGAGTATCAGAAAGACTCTCCCATCAAAATAATGTATGAGTTCCGGCAAACTTTGAAAATGGCCAAATCATTCTGCGAGTTCTATCTAATTGGACTAATTTCCAAAACATTTACGGAAATTCTTCCAATCCCTCTAACCAGGTAATTGCGTAGAATGCTATGAGATAATCAAAGGTATGTCTTTTTGTATGGACTTGTTAGAAACAGAGAAAGATAGGCAATGTCATCAGTAAATATCTGCGGAACAGGCTTCATGTAGTATGTTGTTTCCTGGAGTATCATAGCTTATGTAACCCTGACCAATTCACAGAGGCTTCTCACTTTTTTTGAACTTGGTCATTTAGAACAGGACCCCCGTTTATCCCTATATAGAGACAAGTGGACCAGATTTTTTTTGTTTTTCATTCTTACTTGTAACTTGAGCTCTCAAAATTCGACACTTGTTACAAGCTACCATAAGTATGTAGCTCATTCAAGTTTGTGCGCCTTGATTTTAATTGAACGTACTAGGGGATGAATCTGGTTCCGGAGTCACACACAACAGAGTATGGAGCCTGTGGACGGGGAGACGGGTTCCAGGAACCATCAATTGATCAAATCCATAAATACCCTCAACAGTCCGGCATAACTCCTCCGTGTACATGGAACTACTTATGTACATTTCGGAGTCCTGGAGTGATGAGTCTCCTCTCCGAATACAATATGTAAACCATCCAGGCATTTTTATAAGTCCACTCGTAGCCAAAAAAAAAAAGGAAAAGAAAGACGGAAGGAAGGAAGGAAGGAAGGAAGGAAGGAAAAGATTGTCGTTTCGAGGGCCAAGGCAGCTCTCTCAACTAAAATTAGCACTTCCTTCCCTCCCTTCCTCATCAAAATCAATTCCAAGTGAATTTGAAGGGTATCTCCCGAGTTCCTAGACTCTCTCTCGTCCTCCCCGCATTTAAAGAATGATGGCTATCAGAGATTTATTTGTGGAGTAAACGTTACTGTACCGGTTGGAATAAGTATGGTATGGAGCGAAGATGGGCCCATGTGCATGTGCATCGCACTGCTTTTTGCGTATATGTATATATGTGTATGTGCTGGATCAGTAACACAAAAAAGAACTTTGCTGTAGCATCTGGTGCACACAATGCTTTTGGACCGATGTCAAACGGTCAATCATGTTCTTGTTGACGCGAAAACGATTATGAAGTTATTCGGGATCTCCAGCTTCCTTTATAATGCCATCTGAATACTACATACGATATCGATGAACTGTGAAGGACTCAAGGAGATCTCTACCGTGATATGTTGGATGCGTAAGAGATAGAAATCTATTCTATAGGTGGCGAGACTTGACTATACATATTCAAGATCGCACCCAAGAGAAAATTCGTCCGTACTACTAGTAGTACTACTAAATTGCTTACTGCAGCTAACTGCGCAGTGCGCACGCCCGTATGTACTGTCCATATGATCAAGGCGAAACGGGACCGGTAAATCCCAAAGATAAAATCGATTTAAACAGGCACAAGGAGGGGTACATAATGACAAAGCCCAAGTGGAGCGAGTCTGGGTACATACAAGGGAAAGGATGATTTGTAGCCAAGGCAGCTAAGGCTCGCCGGACCATGTTTGGACTTGGGGAACATTGATAGCTAAACGTCTAGTACTCAATGCAGCTAGTGCGGTCCGTACCACATATGCTTTATCTTGAGGGGGCTTTGACATTCGAGTGAGGCAGAGCGATTCTCTAGAATCAAAGCCCGCTGTTGACGCTGAGAAGGGTTCTCATCCTTCTCCATCTTTCAATCAGGCCTGCTGTCGGATGTCGGATGCTTCCAGCACTTTGAGGGGTTGTTATTTTGATCGGTCAGTTCAAAATCATCATTCAAACGGGGATATGAATGGCGCCGTTCAAATACCCTCGCAAGAGGACCTTGTGGTTATCTGCAGGGTCAATTCAAAGTCACATCAAATACTCACTACACATGTCGGGACTCGGGACTCGGGGTGGGATGGGATGGGATGTCTAGAAGACGGTACAGTCCGATACTACATCGTAGTAAAAAACCCGAAACGAAATATGGAGATGGACTGTAGACAACCACATATGTATAGCCCCTTCGAGCTTGAGTGCGCTCTCAATGAGGGACGAGAAGTGGATCAAAAAATAACGAGTTACGGATCATATGAAGCGCCGGATGGTAACCTCTTTAGGGACGGGATTCAGAGTTATGTACATGGTTTGCTTGCCGAAGATTGCCGGGAGTATAGTTGACAGGTGTGGTTACCGTCTCAAGAGGCGAAATGGAATCTTCGTTTCATATCGATTCTGGGGCACCATGAGTCTGACGCGTTTTTTCATCAGATTGTGACTTATATAACGGACCGTAGGTACGCTTGGGTTGCTTGTTTCCTGCGCTCTTCTGCCCGTGTTACTGTTAGCTTTAGCCTGCGATATCTATTCCACTCCCTGTTTCTCCGCGACTACTCCCAGTGCGAGTCATGACATCCTTTGATCTGTCTTCAGGTGGGTCCATACTGTCTAGACTCTCTCCCTTTCTGCCCGTCATCTCGACTTCACCCTGGGACCAGTCGTTTGTAGTTTTGTTGCCCTCATCTCTGTCTCCCTTTGGTCCTTCGTGTTCACGAGAGCTCGGCGGCCATGTAAAGCAATGGCACCTTTACTCAGTAGTAATACAATGTTTTTCCCCTACCGTACGCATCGACAAAATATGTTATACATAATAAATTTGTGCAAAGAACTATTTTATGAATACAACATCATCTCGGTGACACACTCAACCAAACTCCCCTCTTCACAAATACTCCTCAAATCTCCCACCCCCATTCCCTTCTCTCCAATTCCTCCAATCCCTTTCGGCTTGCTGAATCCAATACCCTAGTTCTCGTTTACAATCCGAACATCCCGAAGCAGACTCGAAGCTTATGACGCTGCTAGCGAGTAAGTGTCGTTGTTGTAGGGTTGAGAAGAAGAGGTTGAGCGTTGATGGGGATGAAGCTGAGGTTGATGGTGTTGGATGATAGGGAGACTATGTGGAAGAAAGAGAGGAAGAAGCCCAACGACTACTAGGACCACCGAGACCTGCCAGAGCTCCACTAGCCCCACCGACGTTGTAGCTTGTACTTGCGAATCCCATTCTCCCAGCCGGCGATGTCGTTGTTGTAAGGGAGGGACTCGAGTTCGAAGACGGTGAATACCCAAACCCAGGTCCAATAACGGAAGTGATCATCGAGTAATGTTCGTACCACGACTTACATCCCTGTTGGGAGGATAGTTCGTTACTTGAGTTGTTATTGTTACTGTGCGCGTTGTGTTGGGAATGAATAAAAGACAAAGCGTGATTTCGTTTTGGTCCGAATCTGGTGAACTCTTTGGAAAGAAGTACATGATATGTTTGTTGATAGGATATCTGTCCGTTGTAGTAGGAAGAAAAAGGGTTTGTTCATCAGTATGGAGAGGGAAGAAAAAGACATCAGAACATGACGCACCCAAGCACTAAACACCTCTAGAGGAACTCGCTGCAACATCGGGTATGGAGGAAACTCTAGTGTCGCTTCGGCGCTTTCGTTTATCAACTCAGGGTAATTATGTCTGATAGCGTAGAGAAGGACATCAACCGGTTGGGAGGGGATGTGTTCTCTGATATTGAAGATTTACGTTGTCTTTGGGATAAGTAACAAGTAAAGACCGCGAACAAAGGATCAACCACGCACCTCATTCGTACATTGAGAGCCCCCATTGCCGAATAAACACAGTATTTCTCCACAGCCTCTGCTAAGTCTTTGACCACATCGAAGTCAACTTTCCGTAGATCGGGTTGGGGTTGGAGATACATATATTGGAACATGAGGTCGAGGACAGCGGAGGACTCGGATAGGTGAACTATTTCACTAGATTGAGTGGGAGAGCTGGTGTTGTCGTGGAGTTGAGACGACGGGGATGAGGATGACTCGGAAAGAGTTTGTTCGGTCGTAGAGGCAGGCGTGGGGATGGAGATAGGGACAGTAGCTGTAGCACTCGCAGCATCAGCAAACACTTGGGAATACATTTCGAGGTTACGCCTGTGAACCTTGAATAGGACGCGGTCGGAAGATTGGAGGGTTATGTCGGAGGTGGGGTGGTTGACTAATTTCAAGTCAAGTCAAGTGTGTCCGAAGAGAGCAGTTAAAGGAAAGAGGGGGGGGGGGCCCACACATTTTGGACACCCTCGTGCAGACTTGACTGGAGTCACTTTCGGTGGACATTGTGGGGAAAGGCAAGCATGCTCTGGTTTCCATGCGAGGTGGTAGACAAGACAGTCATCTGATGTCCTAAAGCTTCCCGGCTATCCACCTCCGCCGAGTTCCCATTCTCCGGCCTACGCCTGTATGAAATCGTTTTTGCGAGGATAGAAGAATTAAATCCACCTTGTAAGTATATGCTGCCAAAGGACTTGGCCTAGGACGTGCGAGGAGAGTCGGGAGACATGATGCGGACCTTTCGACAAGCGAAAATATGATGAACTCGCCGAAGGTCCGTGCGTAAATGACACGTGACCCACATGAAACGTTAGCTGGCCCATGGACCATGGACCATGACTGCAAACCTGGAATCGCCAGCACGTTTGCAGTACTCAGTTTGAGAGGAGTGATGGAAGGAGCGGGTGAAGGAGTTCTTAAAAATAAATGCAGTGGTATATAGGGATCTCCCAAGTCCTTACTGCTCTCGAGATCGAAAGACGACGACATTGATCTGAGAAATGAAGCTCGAAGAAGCGTACCCGCTGGACTTTAACCTAGCGTGAACAAGAAGAATAATCATTGATAGTCTGAACGAAGAAAGCAGTGGTGGCTCGTTCATTATGTGCGAGATGCTTGAATTTTCAAAGTCGAACGGAGATTTTTGACGGCGCCCAAATTTATGGTGTACTTAGACTCGATCTCGTATTGGTCCATCACACTTAATCGATTAATCTACAGTAACAGAGATGACCGTAAAATACTGATGTAAGTCTCACGTCGAGCACGAGCAATGATTAGGAGTAAAGTTGTCCGATGACTTGTCTCCTTGAACTTTGTCGTGGGTTCTTAATCGCTGTGCACAATCTTGGCACAATCCCATTTTCATGTCACTGCCACCGGGTTATCTCTAATATCTCCGTGGATACTCTTGCGTACTTATGCCAGAGTCCAACATTTCAGACAAATTTCCGTGAGTTTTGTTCAGTATATCTCTCATGCTACTTCACGTACTATTCATAAGTTCTATAATGAATGTGCATCTTGTTTTCATCCTAGTTTCCCCTTCTCAAGTTCCAGTCTTAACATTAAATGTGCGATGATAAGGAAATCTATAGGCGATGAGCACAGATTTTGGGTCTAAATGAGGGTGAAAGTACCAGAATAATAGTGAATCCTGGTCAGCCTTTTTTTTGTTTTTTTTTCAAAAAGAAATTTGTGCTCTTGCAGCAGTTCGAAAGACGTAGTCTCTTAGGAAGTTTGTGGTGCCCAGTCTCGCCAAAACCGGATGTCATGCCTCGTGGGAGTTTTAGAATTAAGGTTTGGATGAAAGAGGATCTTTCCGTGTCGTCCAAACCTTAATTTTTTGACAGCATAAATCGCCTAGTCACATGCATTTGGATAATCTTTCAGTTTCCGATCATCAAAGTGTCTGACGCGCATTGACATTAAATCTGAATTACGTGGCCAACAATGAACAATCCAGAATCTGCAACTGGTGATACAGATCGCCCATTTGTTAGGTATTACCCCTTTTTTACACTACTAATAAATCCCAGTGTAACTTTATTTTGGAAACAGTATGTTCAACAATAGCCAGGGCAATACCTTTGGAAATATGACAGTATTTAATGCCAGCGGAGATCAATACATCTACGGTTCAGGTAAAGGAAAGGACTTGAACATTGCAATTCATGAGTGGTTTGTTGACTTTGCTCCAGAATTTGATATCAAGAAGATTCGGGAATGGCTCGATGCTCCAGACTCATCTTCCAACTATGCCAATGCACGTGGTAAAAGAACAGAAGATACAGGAATGTGGCTGGTCAATGATCTCAGATTTCAGAAGTGGAGAAATAATGGAGGTATTCTCTGGTTACAAGGCCAAGGTTTGGTAGTTCATCCATACATTGAGAACTTGAAACTAAAAAATTTTCAGCTGGATCAGGAAAGACATTTTTGTGGTTGGTACTTTTTGAATAATCTGAAAATTACAGTATTCACTCATTTGTTTAGTACAAATGTCATCACCTGCTTGGAGAAAGAACACCAACAAGTGTTCTATCATTATTTTGACACACTGGATGTTAATAAAGAAAAGACCACATATAAGGGACTGGTTGCCAGCCTTTTGACTCAAATGGGCACATGCAGCAGATTCAATCCAGGAGCTCTCAGAAATTTGTTTGAAGCCAATGGGAAGGGTGACACAAAAATCTCCGTTGACATCATGCAAAAGGAAGTAGTGGAGCTACCAAAAAACTTTTTAGGGCAGACATATATTGTCTTGGATGCAATGGATGAATGCTCAGAAGGGGATGAAGTAGGTAGATTCATTCAAGTTATGCTTAAGGTGGAACATGTGCACATCATGGTTTCATGTCGACATCCCATGTCCCAGTATTTTCATGATAGTCAGCTTGGTGAATGTATTGAGATCTCACTGGACAAGGAGGAAAAGATGGAGGATATTGTAAAGCATATAGCTAGAGTTGTAGGTCAGAATGCAAAGCCATTCAAGGGAATGGAGGATCAGATCAAAGAAAGTTTAATGAGTGGAGCTCATGGACAGTAAGTAAATTGCATTCAATAATGAAAAATAGTATACTGATTTAACTATATAAATAAGGATTCGGTGGGTAGATTGCCAACTTGAAGTGTTGAAAAAGATTGGTACTAGGAGGGGCATTCGAGCAGCACTCAAACAACTTCCAAAAACCTTGGTGGACACTTATCATCAAGCTTTGGAAAGGATTGATGAAATCCACAGAGATGAGGCCAAATCTATTTTACAATGGATACTGTTTTCATTCAGACCAGTGACTATTGGGATGGCTAGAGAAATCTTGGCAATTGATGTCCAAGAGCAAAAATTTTATGGGGAAGATTGTACATCTGACCTGGAATATACAATTGACAAAGTTGTTCCATCAACATTAGTCAAGGTCATTGATAGAGGGTATAGCTCATCCAAAAAACTGCAATTAGCTCATCCATCTGTGAAAGAGTTTCTTATGGGTCAAATCAGTAGTAACTCTGTATTCTATATCAATGACCAGCTCTCACATGAGGCTTTGGCTCAATACTGTGTAATTTATTGGATGGACTGTTGGAATTATACTGAGGAAGAAATGGCCTCAGGGAAGTGCAGACTGAGTAGGTATGCAAAATATGCAGCAATTAATTGGACTAAACATGTAGCTATGGTGAAAGAGTGTGAAGATTGGTCAATCTTTGTGAAATTCCTTGATAGGGAGAGGGGATCATATATTCACTGGCTGCAGCACTATGATATAGAGAATGACAGGTTGAGGTATGGGCTGGATGGCTACATTCCAGACTTGTTCTATATTGTGTGTCTAAGTGGCCTCTTTGAAGTTGTTGTTAAAATGGTAGAGAAAGGAGCAGATGTGAATACTCAGGGTAGGAAATATGGAAATGCTCTCCAAGCAGCTGCATATGGAAATAATAAGAAAATTGTGGAGCTTCTTCTGGAGAAAGGAGCAGATGTGAATGCTCAAGGTGGACAATATGGAAATCCTCTCCAAGCAGCTGTATATGAGGAGAATGGGAAAATTGTGGAGCTTCTTCTGGAGAAAGGAGCAGATGTGAATGCTCAAGGTGGAAAATATGGAAATGCTCTCCAAGCAGCTGCATGTAGGAAGGATGAGAAAGTTGTGGAGCTTCTTCTGGAGAAAGGAGCAGATGTGAATACTCAAGGGGGAGAATATGGAAATGCTCTCCAAGCAGCAGTATATCAGGGGAATGAGAAAATTGTGGAGCTTCTTCTGGAGAAAGGAGCAGATGTGAATACTCAAGGGGGAGAATATGGAAATGCTCTCCAAGCAGCAGTATATTGCGGGAATGTGAAAATTGTGGAGCTTCTTCTGGAGAAAGGAGCAGATGTGAATACTCAAGGTGGAAAATATAGCAATGCTCTCCAAGCAGCTGTATATTACGGAAATGTGGAAATTGTGGAGCTTCTTCTGGGGAAAGGAGCAGATGTGAATGCTCAAGATGAGGAACATGAAAATGCTCTCCAAGTAGCTTGTCAGAAGAATGGGAAATTTGTGGAGCTTCTTCTGGAAAATGGAGCAGATGTGAATGCTCAAGGTGGACAATATGGAAATGCTCTCCAAGCAGCTGTATATTGGAGGAATGAGGAAGTTGTGGAGTTTCTTCTGGAGAATGGAGCACATGTGAATGCTCAAGGTGGAAAATATGGAAATGCACTCCAAGCAGCTGTATATCAGAAGAATGAGAAAATTGTGAAGCTTCTTCTGGAGAAAGGAGCAGATGTGAATGCTCAAGGTGGAAAATATGAAAATGCTCTCCAAGCAGCTATATATCAGGAGAATGAGAAATTTGTGGAGCTTCTTCTGGAGAAAGGAGCAGATGTGAATGCTCAAGGTGGACAATATGGAAATGATCTCCAAATAGCTGTATATCAGAAGAATGAGAAAATTGTGGAGCTTCTTCTGGAGAAAGGAGCAGACGTGGATGTGAATGCTCCAGTTGGACAATATGAAAATGCACTCCAAGCAGCTGTATATCAGGGGAATGAGAAAATTGTGGAGCTTCTTTTGGAGAAAGGTGCAGATGTGAATGCTCAATGTGGAGAATATGGAAGTGTTCTCCAAGCAGCTTTAGATCAGGAGAATGAGAAAATTGTGGAGCTTCTTCTGGAGAATGGAGCAGATGTGAATGCTCAAGGTGGACAATATGGAAATGCTCTCCAAGCAGCTGTATATTGGGGGAATGAGAAAATTGTGGAGTTTCTTCTGGAAAATGGAGCACATGTGAATGCTCAAGGTGGAAAATATGGAAATGCACTCCAAGCAGCTGTATATCAGAAGAATGAGAAAATTGTGGAGCTTCTTCTGGAGAATGGAGCAGATGTGAATGCTCAAGGTGGAAAATATGAAAGTGCTCTCCAAGCAGCTTTATATCAGGAGAATGAGAAATTTGTGGAGCTTCTTCTGGAGAAAGGAGCAGATGTGAATGCTCAAGGTGGACAATATGGAAATGTACTCCATCCAGCAGTATATCAGGGGAATGAGAAAATTGTGGAGCTTCTTCTAGAGAATGGAGCAGATGTGAATGCTCAAGGTGGACAATATGGAAATGCTCTCCAAGAAGCTGTGTATTGGCAGAATAAAACACTTGTGGAGCTTCTTCTGAAGAGAGGAGCAGATGTGAATGCTCAAGGTGGACAATATGGGAATTCTCTCCAAGCAGCTGTATATTGGCAGAATAAAATGATTGTGGAGCTTCTTCTAGAGAAAGGAGCAGATGTGAATGCTCAAGGTGGACAATATGGAAATGCTCTCCAAATAGCTTTATATTGGCAGAATCAAAAGATTGTGGAGCTTCTTCTGAAGAGAGGAGCAGATGTGAATGGTCAAGGTGGAAACTATGGAAATGCTCTCCAATTAGAGTTCCTGGAGAGTCCACTCCCAGGTAACTTGCACCTCCAACCCACAGGTTTTGGGTTCCAAAATGTCAGACTTCCACCCCACCAGACTTATGGGAAATAAGACTTGCAACCCACGGGTATCAGACTTGTGGGTACAAACTTGAAGTCTGCGGGTTTGGTGCGAGTACTTGTAGGTTTGACTGTAAATGTATATAATACAGAGTGAATATACCTTTTTGAGAGTCATTAGAAAGAGATACACATCACCTCTTGCATTTTTTATGCTAGTTGAACTATTAATGAATAAAAATGTATACATTATTGCAAACTTGCACAGGTTTTTGAATTCTAAAATCCAGACTTGCACCCCTGGGTCGCGGGTCTGTGGGGGTGTGAGTTTCTCACGGGTTTTTTTGCAGGTACCTTGTGGGTACTTGTGAGTTTTGACACCTCCACCCAAACTCTATCTCCAATCAGCTGCATCTTGAGAGAATGAAAAGATTGTGGAGATTCTTCTGGAGAAAGCATCAGATGTGAATCCTGAAGGTGGGGAATATGGGACTGCTCTTCTACAATACAAAGATCATGGAACTTCTCCTAGAGAGAGAGGAGCAGATGTGGATGCTCAAGGGTATGCTCTCCAAGTAGCTGTATCAGGGAAGAATCATGAACTTGTGGAGCTTCTTCTGGAAAAAGGAGCTGATGTGAAGGGGACCATCTATGATACATAGAATGACACAACAATTTATTAGCAGAGTAGATACATTCCAGATTCATTCTATATTGTGTGTCTAAGTAGCCTCACCAAGCTTGCTGTCAAAATGCTGGAAAATAAAGCAGATGTGATTGCCCAAGGTGGACTCAGGTATGCAAATACTTTTCAAACAACTGAACTCAAAGACTCTGTGATAATTGTAGGGCTTCCTGTGGCGAAAAGAGCAGATGTCAAAGCCCAAGGTGAACGATATGGAAATGCTCTTCAAGCAGCTGTATCTAGTAAGCATCAGGAGAACTCTCTCATGAAAATAATGTATGAATTCCAGCAAAATTCGAAAACCACAAAATCATTCTGCTAGTTCTGTTTAATTGCACTAATTTCTGGAAAATTCTTAACATGCCCGTAACTGTGTCTGTAAGTACAAATTCAATGCCATAGGGTACTCAAAGGTATGAACTTGTTTGCAACAGAGGAAGGTAGGCAATGTCACCAGTAAATATCCGTGGACAGGGCCTCACATAGTACGTTGCGTCCTGGAAAATCATAGTTGAACCCTGACAGAGGCTTCTGACTTAGATTTTTTTAGAGGAGGACCCCTGTTTATCCCTATAAAGACAAGTGAACCAATTTTTTTTTTGTTTTTCATTCTTACTTGAGCTCTCAAAAATCAACACTTCATACAAGCTACTTACCATATGTAGCCCGTTGGTGCGCCCTGGATTGAATTGAGCATACTAGGGGATGAATCTACTGTACCATTTCATTTGATTCGCCACCCCACTGTGACCGTGACCAGTGAAACAAATTTTTTTTTTTCACCAAAAGCAGAGTGTGAGCCATGACAGGGCGAAAATTTTTACAAAATTCGCGAAATTTTACCCTTTTTGAAAGATTTTTGTGACAACTAGAGATGGCAACGGGCTACCCGTGGGTCGACCCGGATCTGTACCTGCGGGTAATTGACTTCAAAAGTCCTGACCCATGACCTGTGACTGACCTGTCCATACAGGTACCCATGGGAAAGGTCAAAATACCCACAGGTCAAGGGTTACCCATGGGTTTGCAAAGCTGCAGATCCATTGCAGGTATACCCACAGGTACCTGCACTGTTGCACAAGCAACCTCACATGTAAGTATGGTTCATCTATTGAGTTTGAGCAAATATTTGTTATATGTCAAGCTAGAAGTAACAGATTTGACTGTTGCATACACAATTGTGTAGATGAGATATTCCTAGTAATTTTTCATTTCTAGAAGTACTTGCAAAAAGCTTGTCCTGGTGGGTTATTCATAATCTGAAAAATTGTGGCACTACATATTTTAAGGGAAAGGATCAATAATAAAAATATGTTTCTAATGCAAGTTTGTAGACGTTATTGAACAGATAAAATTCCATTTCTACAACTTGTTCAGAAACTGACTTTCCAAGGATCTGTCAGACAAATAACTTCAGAGTGAGCAAAACATACATTTTTAAATACTTTTTTATACACTTTTTATCTTTAGCTTGCTCAACAGTTGTTTTCCTACCAGTATGGGCTAGAGATAGACACTTCCTTCCTGTGGCTTTAATATGAGACACTAAGTGAGGAAAATGAATGGTTGGTTCTTAAGATATGAGCAAGGCAATAATTTATTTGCAGTGATTTTGGCACAAAAAATGAATAACTGTGTAAATAATAATATTCACAAAATGCTCTATAAATCAAAGTTGTAGCAAGGAAAACAACCTTTATCTTTTGGTATACTGTGCATTAGAGATGAGTCAAAAAACAAAAGATATATGCAAAATACCTGGCAAAAGGCCTGCAATTAAAGTAATTTTAACTGTAGCTTGCTCAATATTTGTTTTCAAGTGGCCAATATAACTTGTAAATATTCACCTGATTACCATGGCTTTAATATGCGCTACTAAGTAAGGAAAATGATTGCTTGACTGTTGAGATATGAGCAAGACAATAGTTTATTTTTAGGCAAACAGACACTGAATAACTATGCAAATAATAATCACAACATAATCTATAAGTCAAATTTGTAGCAAGAATGAAGATCTTCAATATGGCATATTCCAGAACCAAGGCATGACCCGTGACCTGTAGGATGAACTGGACACAGCTAAACCTAGAATCCGTGTCAATACGAATACCCTAATAAAGGTATTAGGAGGTGGATCAACCCATGCGTACATGCAATCCGAGGATATAATAGTAGTCTCTACATAACAGGAGCCAGTTCTAGACTAGATGTATCAAGCATGAGGTTCTAGAGCCTAACTGGAACATTTGTGGCCTAGACTACCAATAATACACCATGCAAAAATTCTCGCATTTTAAGTGCCAATATTGTGACTACAAGTGCCGATATTGTAACTTTTAAGGGGAAATAAGAGGACTGTAGTGAGCCCTAAGCTGACAGTCAAAGTGCAATATAGCTACTAAAGCTAGAAGTGGTGAAATGACTTAGAATTATAATTAATTCAAGGTTATTATGGCCTATGCTAGTCTCGAGATTGTAAAAACCTTCGATAATGACTTGGGACTGATGTTGGTAACCACCAATATCGGGAGGAACAGCATATCAGACGATCGACTTGTATATATTGTCATGATCCTAAGGGAGGAGGAATTGTTATGAATGGGAATCGAACCTTTGGCTTGATGCCGATGACGAGCCAATTTTGCGGTTCCAGGCTCGAAATCCGATATTAATTATGTTAATAACATAGTTTTGAGCCTGGATACTGAGGGAAACTGAGGGTTATAGCTGTTCCCAAGCTGTTAACCAAAAACCAGAGCTATATGTACTGGAGCTTAGTATAATTACTAAGTAATGAAAGTCCTATAGAGGTGCACAGATAAAATCTGACCTTACCCAAGTCGTACTTATTCAACCAGGGAATTGTGGCTGCGGTAGGATTATAAGATAACTCTAGTTATATCCACGGGAAGGAGGAAAAACTTGAACGTCGGGCTTGTCGGCTACAAGGTCCAATATCGGACTTAGCGAGAAAGAGCTTATAGGCTTAAATCGGACATAACGGATTGACGGAGAGCTATTGCCATCTGACCGGACCGACGTCTAGGTCTAATTGGTAACTAAAGGCATTCACGGGAAGTTCTGCAAACGGATACAGTAAAATCCGACGGGAACAGGAGCAATAATTTTGCTTCCGTGGCTGATAAACACTGGACACGTTGGAGGAAAAGATAGACACGTAGTGGACACGTAGAAACAGATGCATGGTGGCATCAACTAGCCAATCATAAGGACTGATTTTGAAGTGATCCGATGGAGTCATACCGGATGCACGGAAAAATGGTGCTTTATCATGGGTGGAGTCATACGATAGTAGCGGATAGCCAGGGCCGGTTCAACACCGACATGTAGCAAAATCCGATCCAAAAGGTTGATTCAACTTAACCTAATATTTTACATACGAATATGGACTTGAATGCACATATGTTAAAATCGGACTTTAGTTTTATTTTTGTTTTGCCTCCCAAATTACCATATAAAGTAAAAGAAAAATGTATATCTCTCGATCTCTCTACTGTCTACTGTTTCTGTATTTTTCTTGTGACTATCTCCCTCCTCGTAGTATAAAAGGCCTGTATGTATATACCAGAAATTCAGATTACTCGCCAGATAGCATGATTTAAGTGTGACAGCGCTCGGGGACACTGTGGTCTACAGTTGATAGCAGTATAAACGTCCGCGGTATTGCAAAGTCAGATTTAATCTCCGTCTTGTGTACTAGTCTCAGTGTTGTGATTGCACTTAATAAAGTTTCATTTTCTTATACTTTTGCCTAGTTCTTGTCTACTGTGACTTGACTAGTAAGGGTGAAAAGTACAGTTTCCGAATCAGCAGAGCGTTGCTGGTGGCTGGGCTTTTCAAAACTAGAGCTTCTTGGCGGTCGGCTTAGTGACAGCACTTTGCAGTTGAGATCTCTGAGTCTACCGAGACTATAATTTCCGCATACCTCGTAGTGCTAGTGCCCGTGTGCATAGTGTTACAACTTTCCGTTTATCCTACTTCCCCGAGTGTTGTAGAGTTAGACACAAATAAAATTCGTTTGATAAACCAAGCGTTGCGTTCTTGAGAACCTATTTTGATCAGTGTCGGATTTTATTTAAAATCAGACTTTGTGATTAGTTGAAGAATCAATCCGTTTTGAAGGAATCAGAGTTTATTTTGATATACTCTACCTTGTCAGTACACTCTAAAGTTACTTGATAAAGGATCCTATCTTCGAACCCCCCGAACTAACATACGTTGGTTTAACTTGCTTGACATAACTAGCCTTTGTGTTGTTTGTGTTGTGTGGTTGTGTGTGTGTTTTTGTGCTCATAGCTGCTAGTGTCCTCATAGCGAGTTTCCCCTGCGTTTTATCTGGAGCCCACCGCGAGGGGGTAAAAGATAATTTTAGAATTTCGGTAGAGTTCTACGAGACAGACTCTAATTCCACTAGAAACTGCAATAGTTTCGACGCGATCACTTAAATCAGATTTTGAATCTAAAATCGAACTTCTTGAAATAGTTCATTTCTAGTCTCAATACGCAAAGCTTTACTGTTGGAACATACGACAGTAGAATCATCCTTTTTGACTCAGTACAATCTACGTTGTATTTAGTCTGACCGTTCATTTCAATCAAAAACCGATTACTTGTTTTTGATACCTTTCTTGGGGCAAAATTCCTGACCCAAGACGCACAAAGAATTCTCAGAAGGCGGCTGATTATCGATTATCGAATCTTGGGAACTTACCGCAGCACTTGCCAAGTTCTTCTGATTTGAATCCCGTATCGTTAGCAGTTCATCAGGAAAATGTCTTTTAGACCAGGGACCATCACAAGATACACCTGGGCCTACCCTGGCACCCTTGTGGTACCATGGCTGTCAGGGGTGCCATGGCACACTCTCCATTTGATCAAAAATCCCTGGCTCCCTTTAATAATCTTTTGGTAGCCTCAGAGTAGTCCTGGGGTAGTCCTGAGACAGTCCTGGAGTAGTCCTGAGACAGTCACCTCAGGCACCCTCTTTATGGTACCCTCTTAGGCTGCTCTTTCCATGCGTAAATGCACCCTAAGTGGTATCCATTCCATGGAACTTCCACAGCTCATATGGAATTCCTTCACTATCTTCCAGCTATTACTTATAAGGAATTCCATTGTTAGCAACACATTTATGACAGGGAATTCCTTCTCCATGAATCATCTGTACCACACTACTACCATTGTGCTACCTTGGGTGTATTGAATCTCTGTTCACATCCTCTGCCTGATATGCTCCCTAGAATGGTGCTCACATGCATTCTTTAGACTCAAGTACAGAGACACACATCCGTCATACTCACTTTAATTTTTGCAGCACAAATATTGGCAGAAAAGCCTGCCTATATTTGCACACCTGTTGTGTCTTGCAATTGAAGTTAACCATGCTTAAGTAAAATTTTGCAGTTCTTTGTGAAGGACTTGTCCTCACTAGACTTGGGCTTACAGCAGGTGGCTGTGTCAAGTTCATGTGCCATCCCCATTTGGATCTCAAACATAGAACATTCCACTCAAATTCAGGTGGCTTCATAACCAAAGACCACATATCTGCCACATGCAGCATTCACCTATTTCACCATCTTTTTGATTCATGGACATCCTGTATCACAGATGCTGTATAAATACAAAAGCTCTTACAAAATTCATTTTATCCCCAGGTGCCATGGAATTCCTCAAGGCATCAGTTCGTTCCCTGGGTGTTGAGGAATTCCACCGGGCACTAATTTTTTCCTCTCATAGAAAGGAATTCCACCAGGCACAATTTTGTTCCCCAGATGTTGAGGAATTCCACCAGGCACTATTTTTCTCCTCCCATAGAAAGGAATTCCACCAGTCACAATTCTGTTCCCCCAATGTCAAGGAATTCCACCAGTAACTATTTCATTCCCCTGATGTTGAGGAATTCCACCAGCAACTATTTCATTCCCCTGATGTTGAGGAATTCCACCAGGAACTATTATGTTTCCCCAGATGGCAAGGAATTCCTTTATCATCTAATTTTTTCCCTGGATATGAAGGAATTCCTTCAGGATAAAACAGCACTGGAGGAATTCCACAGCACTGAGCTGTGTATCATCAGGAAAATCCCTTTGAGCCCTGGTCACCTATAGGTCACCACGGTCATTG